>OY776284.1:34862447-35093543 GCA_963675345.1 Trididemnum clinides | reverse complement strand
CTATTTGCTCACTTGCAAGATAAAAAAGAATGAAGCGCATGGAGACTCTGATATTGCAACCGTGTAGTCACTTGAAACAATCAGTTTAGTGATGAAGACACAAGAGATGTGGGAAGATGTCAAGATGATGTGATAGAGAAGAAGAGGTAACCACATTCTTTTGAAAAAATTATGAAGACCTGTGATTTTTTGAAAAGTACCGACTTATTGTGAAAAGAATGATGGAAAAGACGTAGATTTTTTGAACGGTATGAACTTATTGTGAAAAGAATGATGAAAAAGACGTTGATATTTTGAACGGTATGGACTTATTGTGAAAAAGTGATGGAAAATACGTAAATATTTTGAACTGTACCTATTTTTTGGACACACTGTATATCTTTATTATTTGAAATTATTACAGATTTTAATTTTTGAAAACGTTTGAAATTTGAAATGTTTATTTATTAAAGTTGCTTGCGGTTTTAAGTATTAGTAAATAAGATTTATTGTTCAAATCCATCTCTATGTAAACCTTGGTCAATGTGGTAAACCCAATCAAATTTGTAGTATGATCTCAAAAAGTTTAGTGAAAAGTTACTTTCTCAGCTCTGAGAACAATATCTGTCAAGGTAAAGTTATTACTCTTAGATTAATGACCACGAATTGTAAACCTGGAAGTTATCAAATAAAATTGATGTAATCTGGATGTTATGCAGCAATATGTTAGAGAGACAATCACTAGAAATTTGTACTGCAAATAAACAAAATAGGAGAAGAGGAGTAGCAATAGAACGATTTAGGTGTAGATTGGAAACAGGTGGTCTTTGAAATTACATGTAGTGACGATACAAGTTTATGTTTGCAGCTGGTACACCGAACCCACCACCTATCTGTAGATTTCAATCGTCATAAGTTTGATTTTTAGTTGCATAAAATAACTTGTAAGGTAATCAAAATCCGACAAACAATTGGTGTTGTTTCGTTTCAGCGATTATGTAGTGTTGAAAGTTACAAATATTAGGATTGATTTGCTGTTATGTACAGAGATATGAGGTGAGGTAAATTCACAGTAAGAAAATTTAAGTTTAAAAACCTTATAGGATAGAATAAACATACAGCAAAAGAATTAACATAGTGCAAAACATTACGCCACTCATTCACCATTTTTGATTTAGCTCAGAAATAATAGTTGTGATTGATAACTTAAAATTGAAAAATACTGTACATTGAGTGCACACAAGGTTGTTTAGTGGTCTTCGCAAGGGTGTCAGATAAAATTAATTGTCTCAACGTGTTCAACATTTGGTGAGAATTTAACAAGTGATCTGAAAGAAATGTTAGTCTCCCACTGCATTTTCAACCAATGAAACTTAACTTTTGGTACGAATTCAAGTGTATTGACATAAAAGTTGAATGTGGTGAAGCAAAAACTACATATTTCCAAACATTTGTCAAGTTATTTAATCTTCATTCAGCGTTACCAATATTTCTACAGTCTCTTTTGTTGTCTTTACATGTTGCACTCGACATGCTCGCAAGCTTTAAAGAATCTCCAAATGTTGGAGTCAGAATCAGATTTGAAAAACTTTTAAAATTACTATACTTTGTCATAAGCGTAAAATATTTCATTCCATGTTGTCCAGGAGGAAGAAAATATAATTTCATCAATTACCTTATAAACTGTTGCAGATCTAGAACTTACGGTTTTCATGAATATCTTACTTTAACACATCAGTGCATAAAACAATAACTATCAGCAACCCCTCAAGAAGTATAAGTAGGTAAGAAAGGAAATTGTGATTTTGAAAGTGGAGGCTTGTTGGGAAGCACTGTAACTAGATAAATCTGTAATACTTTTTCAAGAAAATCATTATTTCCTACAGACGCATAACATCAAAGACAGTTGCTTCACTTAATACAGAAATTTCTGGGATTTCGACAAGTGGTCAGTTAGCTCAGTCGGTTACAGTGTCGTGTTAATGTCGCGGGTTCGAGCCCCGTACTGGCCATTACTGCCTAGATAGCTCAGTTGGAAGAGCGTTAGACTGAAGATCTAAAGGTCACCAGTTCAAACCCGGGTCTGGGCACTTATTTTGTATGAGTGTGGTGATGACTGCAGCATTGAAGTGTCCCAAATAGGTATTGTGATTGGAAAAATAAAACCTACTGTACAGATTTCTACCTAATTTTGCGGAGATGATTTTATGTCTGTTGGCGGTGAGTTTTTTCTTGTCATGTTTTGAATTCTTGCACCAGATCTGGGGTTTCTTGTGCACATCTGGAGTTGATGAAAAACATTCGTCTAGACTTTAACACTCCTCCAACAGAAGCAATGTCGTAATTCATGCAGAATTGGTTGATTGACCGACTGATCGAAACGTGTTGACTGATGGGTACACTACAGATTGAGAGGAATGACTCCAGTGCAAAAAGATTTTTAAGGGTGTTTATCCTAAAGATCAGCTACCTACTGTGGAGTATCCTGGGAGTTATGTTGTTAACACCGACCACTGCTCCTGGAGGACACTGGGTTGCTATGTTTTTCAACAATCCAAGATCTGCTGAGTTTTTCGATAGCTATAGTCTACATCCAATTGTTTATGGTTTGACAGATTTTTGGATTCTCACTCCACATCCTGGGACTACAACTCAAAAACCTTACAGAGTTTGATATCTGAAGTCTGTGGACATTATACCGTGTACTACATCTTATTTCACTCGCGTGGTTGCTCTCTATCCGAGATATTGACTCATTTGTCCTATAATGTTAGTCTAAATAACAAACTGTTGAGCGTTTTGTTGAGGAATTGTTGTAACTGTTTTACGTGTAATAAACAGAATTGAATACAATCGAGTGTTTTTTATACAATATAAATACGATTCACATCCAAAATAATCACACGACATATGGGACATTCCTTTGAATAAAGTTTTGTAGTACAAGCTAGACATCCGAAACAGTGAGAGCACGGCATGGTTAAAGCATTAATTCTCGCATCAAAACACACTTTGCATACAAGTTCTTGAGATGTGTCACACTCTTTTGCTTCAGTTAGGGGGGTTATGTTCGGTTCTTCATTTTCAACTGGAGGGTTTCTCGTTAGCGTTGGATCTGCTGCTTCTTCGCGAGTATCAAACCCGAATCTCGTTCCCGACAAAAACTCCTCTTCTGGAATGCGGAAGTTACTGTGTTGGTTAATGAAACCAGTTCCAAACGTTCTCTCTAGATGCGCACACGCGGACCAGTATTTTGCATGTTCAATTTCTGGGATGTCCGTGTCCGCCCACTGATAAATAGATAGACCACAATAAAAACAAAATACTCGATCGTCACTGCCTCTGTATACAAATCCAGCTTTAGCCATTCGTTCCGGGTTTAAATTATCGACTCGGTGAGGCCAATTGTCTGTGAAGGATACGACTCGATCTTCTTCAAATTCGAAAGAAGGGCACAGCATTTTAAACAAATTTTACTCAAATCTAAAGACGGTTACATGCGTTAAATCACACATTTATATTAAGTGGAGATGGTTTTCTCTTCTTTTGATAAAGTTCAGTACTTCTAGGCAGACTACTTGAGCGTTTTTTCTTCCCAGCTGTGTGTTTTACCTCTTTCAAGGTTTTCACAAGAGCTGGTAGCTCCTTGCTGATACCGCAGTTTTCGTTTCTAATGATGAATCCGGATGATCGATCTTGTAGATGTTGAAAATATTTCTCGGGTGAAAAGATAGCTTCCTCTTTAAATCTGATAAGAAAATTTTCTACAGCCGCCTCTTTTTTGAAGATTTCCAATCTTGTTTTCACTTCGCAGCCATCACCGTATTGGCAATCAGATGAGAAAATGACCACCACATATGACCGGGCGTCTGTTGGACCTTTGAAAACCACAAACGGTAGGCCTTCAAACATATGCTCACACACTTGAATAAGCTGATTGGTTGAAAAGAGAGCTTTTCCTCTTGAGACAGTCAGCACGCCTTTTCTCAACATCTCACCGTCTGCGGGTATTGATTTTCCTTCTTTGTCAATGTCGAGGAAGATTTTTCGTATTTTTCTTGCTTCTTCTTGATGTTTTCTTGCACGCCCCAGCAACTCTGTTTGCTCCATCAACCCGTCGTAGCATGAGGAGTAGGGGTAGGTCGTTGTAACGTCGACCTCTTTTGCCCTCTCTTCATATTCGTCAGCAATTGAAGTGTGTGTCTCGCCGCAGTTTTCCATTGTTCTTCTTCCAATTTTCACGTAAAACATACGACTTTTATAAAAAAATGTTAACAAAGAAAGAAGAAAAATTGCTATTCTTGCCTAGACCTGTCTTGCTCTTTCCAACAATTGTGTAATGAAAACTTGTGATGTAGTGCAAATCAAAACACCCGCTGGTTCGTGATTGGTCAAATAAGAGGTAAGAATGTTTATAACTTTAAAGACGTAATCACCTCCGTACGGTCTATGCTTCCGCTTGCATCAGATTTTTGTTGGTAGAAAACCATTTTGAAGTTCTACATCGATTGTGATTGGTTAAAGGTTTGCTGACGTGATGTTGATGTTTCCGCTTGCATCAGATTTTTGTTGATAGTAAGCTTAGCTGATTTTGAAAAATTTAATGTTGGTGGAGAAATTTGATAGTTTTACTTAAACCAGCGTCATAATTGTTTTTTAGTTGCATGAAAAGATATTGTAAATTAGATGGATGGTGAATGATTACAAGTAAAAGTTTGAAGTAGTCTCCAAACACAGCAAAGTTCAATCTTCTTGGTTGATAATATTTAGTAGTGATGCTGAATTTGAACAAGTTTCTTTGTTGTGATCTTTTCAAAAGGTTTCCACCGTTGTACTTCAACTACCTCACTGTCATATGTCAAGCAACTCTACATTTCACTCAAAAGTCTGCTCAATCTGAAATTTTCTTCCAAGAAAGTGTGAAAGTAACATAAAAATGTAACTATCTAACTGTCATATGTGAAGCAAATCTACATTTCACTCAAATGTCTGGTCAATCTAAAATTTTCTTCCAAGAAAGTGTGAAACAAACATAAAAATGTAACTACCTCACTGTCACATGTGAAACAAATCTACATTTTACCCAAAAGTCTGGTCAAGCTACCGAAATTTTAATCTAAAAAGTAACGATAAAAGTTTGAAATTGTGTCAAATTTAATATTGTTTCTTCCACCAAACTCACAACGTCACTGTCTGTGATTTTTCTCCCACAAACCTGATAATCTAGAAAACTGTTGGCTATTTTCCTCTAAAACTAACGACTAGCTGTAATAAACATAAATGTTGAAAACCCTGAATTTTATGTTAATGTCCCACGAATAAGGTCAAAGTTGTGCTTATTAGTATGTAGATGAGCTAAGGACACTGTAAAACCATGAATTTTATGGTAATGTCCTACAAAAATGTTAAAAGTTGTGCTTATTGCTATGTAGAGGAGCTAAGGACGCTGTAAAACCATGAATTTCATGTTAATGTCCCACGAATAATGCTAAAAGATGTGTTTATTGCTATGTAGCGGAGTTGAGGAGACTTTGAAAACTAAGAAATTTCGTATTAATAAGTTTAAAAGTTGCTAAATTTCGGAAAAATCTTTAAACAGTGTGATGATAGGATACAATTTAGATTCGTTTTATGAAAATGAATGTAAATTTGAGATGAGTGTTTTATGATTTGCGCAATTAAAACTAAATCTTTTCGATTTTACGATGTCAACAGTAGTGATTTAAGTGAGGTATGGTGTTTAAAAGAAAATGAAAACGCAATTTTATGGAGAGAGCTATGATGAGAGCTGTGTGTGGTCACAAAATTATTGACAAAAAGACTGAACCCATTACCTACCTAGTTCTACTGAAATAGATGTAAATTAATTCCAATCAACTGCAGAAATATAACAGGGAAAATACCCCCAATAGAAGAGTAAAGAAACAACATTCTAGAGAATCAAATCGATCAGAGGTTTTATAAGCAATTTCACGAAGTGAATGGTAACGCGCGATTAATGCTTAAGCTTCGAAAGGAAGTTGTTATCAAAGGCTGCAGTCACGATTTAAAAGTTAGTATTTCCGCTTTACAATAGCTGTGTTTACAATAAGGCAAAAGATCGTTAACGAGTTGAAAAGCGAAATTAATTGGAGAACTTTTGAAGTGGGGGTATTCTGAAGTGAGGGTGCCTATAACAAATCAATTTCAAGTTGTCATGTATTTACAAGCTGCTATAAACAGCAAATCAATTTCAAGTTGTCATGTATTTACAAGCTGCTATAAACATTTCTTTTCAAGTTGTATTCACATTTGTATTGACATTTGTTTTAACTTGTATTGACATTTGTTTTCAAGATGTAATTTACAAGTTGTTACACGTTGTATCTACAAGCTGTTATAAACATTTCTTTTCAAGTTGAATTCACATTTGTTTTGTATTGACATTTGTTTAAGATGTTTTGACATTTGTATTTGACATTTGATTTCAAGTTGTTACAAGTACACGTTGTCTTTGTGTTACCATTTGTTTACAAGTTGTTACACGTGTTTACAAGTTGTTACAAGTTCATGTATCAACACGTTTGGAAATGACGTAGCCGCACGTTCAATGACGTATCACCACGTTCGGAAGTCACGTTCGGAAATGACGTAGGGCGCCGCAGAGCGCCGCAAAAAACAGATCAAAAAGGTAGTTACATACTACTGTCACCTTTACGACTTCTATAAATAGAAAGCTTTCAGCCGTCTCTGCTTAAATTAGAGGTGTACTTTTTCTTTTTAGTTATCAATAACTAATTTACTGATGTTTCGTTGAGCTGATGATCTCTATCGCGCTTTCCCCCACGGAAAACTATTTTAAGATACTGCAACGCGTTAAACACAGTAATGAGCTGATGCCCCGAAACTAAAGGCTGATGTTTTGTCTCAATGGTTAACAGTAAATGTTCTTTTGGTGAAAAACGAAATCAGTATTTTTGACAAGACGGTCCAGAAAGCCAAAAAATATACAAAAAAAAGTTCACAAGAATTAAATAAAATAGCTTCAAAATTCAATAGCTTGTTTTATGCAAAACGAAAAATCTTGAGCTAAGTCCATAGATTTTTAGTTCAAATCGGGAGAAAATCTCCAAATCGGGGAACTCCCGACAAAATCGCGAGACTTGACAGGCCTGATTATTCTTGTTGCGCTGAAAAGCTTGCGTAACCCAAATCATTTCTATTTTTTTCACAGGCTGGTTGTTTGCCAACGTTTCCTCCATTTTTTGGTTTAACAAGCAGTGGAACCATGGAGAGTTACAGCAGAAGTCGCTTCCATGCAACGCTCACGTTGCACCGTGGGGTTGTTGAAAAATCTCTCTCCGGAAAATTTCCCGTCATGAAACGTACGCATTCGACATTCTGCAAACACGTGCGAGTCTGCGAGTTTAGTAAAATGCATTTGCGTAGATGGGTGTACGTGCGTGATGCTCAAAGCGTTTGGTTCGTGGTTTGCTGTACAACACTACCTAACTACATATAGCGATAGCGATACAATTAGCGATGCAAATATAGCGATACAATTCGCTTTCTCGTGAATGGAGAATAAATATGAACCATACATAAAACATAAACATAAACTATTATATTTTTTTCATCACAAAAAATATGAGGCGGGGCACAAAAAGCCGGATTTAAACCGCAGGTCGCCAGTTCAACAATCCTGTTTTATGTTGCAGTCAAAGTTGTTTCGTGCAACTTAGAATGCGAAACTTACCCGTAATGACAAAAAACATAAATTATAAAGTGTAGTTGTAGTCATATTTTCTCTTTTTAACTATCAAAAATTTCTGAAAAAAGTCTTTCTGGCAGTATCCTTAGTACTAAACAGTTTCTGCTCCTAATTTAGGCTTGCGACTTGTGGGTTTGTACCGTAGCAAACTACCTGTACTACTTTGGCCACTCGATTACCCTGAGTTAGTACTAAAGTTGCACATATACAGCATTGGTTCATTTAACTTAATATTTAAAAGGCAGATTTATTTCAACGACGTTTTCTCACGTGATAGATGGACAAACAACCTGCAACTAAGACGGCGGTTCTTCAGGGGGTCCGTGGACCGCCAATGGGAATGTTAGGACAGATTTATGGAATTTTGTCCTCTCCCATCCGTCCTTTTAAAGATTAATTTATATCGAGTTCTCGTCTCTAATTTTGACCGATTTTCTCACAATTTTTATTTTTTTAACTATGTTGGAAAAAATTGCGGAATTTTTGAAAGCGAATTTTTGAATTTGTAGGCGTATCTTGCGATTTTTTTATGATGACGTTTGGCAAAAACCTGTTTCTTTGGTAAGTAAATTGCAAATTGTCGGAAGTTTTCAAGAATTTAGGATGAGGACCTTTTTTGTGGACACTAACTGCAAAATGTAAATTCTATTGTCATTTTTGGGTGAAGAATATTTTTTAAAACTGAATAAAAATCGTTTGCTGCTTCAAATTAATGATTGGTTTCGACAGGAATCTTACATTTTTCAGCAAGACTCTGCTCCTTGCCACACAGCAAAGGCTGTTTACACCTGGTTTAAAAAAAATAGCTTTAATAGGGTTAAAATGCTAAAATGGCTTCGAAATTCACAGGACATGAATCCATAGAGAGCATTAAAGATCAACTTAAAAATCAAATATACGAGATTCTAATAGCCACAACAGTTCAACAAATAAAAAGACGTATTCAAGTTTGATTTCACTCACCCAAAATCAGAAAAATGTGCTATGACCCCTATTAAAGGAATGCCAAAACGAGTGGAAGCCCAAACAAAGTCAAACGGGGCCAAATTAAGCACTAGAAATGTACATTCACATCATTCTAAACATTTTCTTATTCTGAAATAATTTTGTGTCCTTAAAAGTGAAACATGGAGGAAATTTTGTGAGTGTATAGAAAAATTAATGATAATTTGTCCAGTACTGTATGTCTAATGCTTGTACTTATCAAATACTCGATCTTAAATTAATGCAGAACTTCATTTTAAACGCAATGAAACAAATGAACTGATTGGGAAATTTTATCAAAATTTCCCAGTAATTAGTCAAGCCATTACTCTGATCTTGAGCCACTTTCTAACACAAATATAAGGTGTAAAGTCTGGAGTCAAATCTGTATACGCAACAAATTACAATCTTGATTAATGACTTTATATTTGCTGAAATGCTGCTAAATCCCGTAGGCTTTAGCCTCATTTGATTATTGGATTGTAAGACATTATCCTATTAGCTCACTTGTAGGCCTACCAAGTCGCTGTCCACCGTTTTAAATATATAGACCTATGAACTTACTTCACCATCTTTTAGCTTTTGTAAAGTACCAGTATATGCTGCTCTGGCATTTTAAATTTGAAGATAGTTTTATCAGATCAGATGCATTTTTTGATTAATTTGTTCGTGTGTATACTTAAAACGCAATTGAACAAACTATTGCAACATCAATGAGGAAAATTATTAATAAGAAACCCATATACAGGAATACTAGCCAGAAAGCAACAAAGAACTCGATAAAGTTATCCTCAATGTTCTCCCTGGTACCAGTATAGGCTAAGTCGTGATTAGGTTGGCAATTTGCTAATGGTTGAATACTGGGAACTCACGACATTGCGGACTATTCTTGTCCGCATGAAGGATCTTTACCAATACCGCTTTGCGGAATAAAGGCCTAAATCACAAGCAGAACAATAACATGATTAACTCCATCAAACAATGTTTAAGTAAATCAGAAATCATCTAGAAAGCAAACATTTCTTCTAGTAAAACGACCAATATCTACGAAAACACGCGCTAACTCTTGCTATGGCAACAAAACATCTTAAATCAATGGGCTACTACATTAAATAATGCTCATCTGAATAAACAACATTTCTAAATTATATCTTTGTGACGGCTTGTGCACGTATAATCATCTCGTAGCACAGTCGATGGACTACCGGAGAACAGCGTTCAAGATTGGGTAAAAACCGTTGCTATGGTAACAAAACATGCTCAATCAACAGTTTTATGTTGGAAAGACATTTATCTGGATGCAAACCCTCCTGATTTTGATCAATGTGACAATGTTGTTTAATGGTTTCGGTTTGGATTGAAAAGCTGTCTTAAATTTGATCTGAAATCTATGCAATGTTCATACCGGATGAGTAACTAAGACACGAAAACTCGAATCCAAGCAATGGGCTTTAAGTTATTCGTGAAAGAAAGGAAGCGAGAGCTTTGTGGTAAATTGCAAAATCTCAAGACGGTTTAGATCATCTAAGAAGTTTCGAAAGGTGTTTTTGCCTCTTTATTTTATAGAAGTTATAACTCATCTGTATTTTAAACCAGCTGTACGAAACCATGTAATGGAGGAATGTTTTATGCAATGAAGACTGTAGAGACTACATATTACCACAAGTAATAATGGGAATAGGCAATCTCATATCGTTGTAATCATATCATATCGTTATGATACGAAACATACGATTCTCACACTCTATATTTTTGTGCACGTTGTAGTTAATCAAATAAATCTGCATTTCTGGATTTTGCAACAAATATTTCGCGGCTTCTGATGACCCGGAACGTCCTAGAGGTAGGGGCAGGTTATTTGAAAAGCGCTTTTCCATTTACTGTTTCATGATGCCGAAATTGTAGTATCCTTTATTTATTAATACCATAAAACATTTGATCAAAAATTTAACAAGCAGTCAACAAAATTTATTGCTTCTAGCCTTAGCATAGTCACCAAAGCATTTACAAATCTTATGAAACCTTCTCACACACCCTCGGGGATCCGCGGATCCTGGTGTTAAAACCATTGTCTTAGATTTGCCATTTGCCTACCGGTACTTTAAATGGTAAGCAAAAAAATCAAAGTCAAGTAATTTTTCATTAACTAAATCAGGGCAAAAATTGTGGTTGGACTCATCCGACGAGGTCTTTTACATTCGGTTCCATTTTCAACAATGCAAAGCGAATGTTATTGAGTACAACGATATGATTGCAACTTTTTTGTTCTAATGGATGCAAAAACACAAAACCCAGATTTACAACAGTAGGTTGTTACAAATTTTATAAGCATCACGCATGCCTTTTTGCTGAGTAATGGGTTTTTGTCGTGAAGAGACAATCAAAAGCTGGAAATTTCATTTTTGTTCTTAAATGGCTGCCCCATGTCATTCAAAACTTTCAAATCTTCCAGCTCCTATGCTTTTTCAGCAGTAGGATTAATTTGAATGATAGAAAGGTTTCTGTTTCACAAAAAAATCTAACGGGTTGTGGTTAAAATAAGATTGAAACTAAGAACATAGAAGCAATTTCAAGGTTTCCGATGATGGAAGATTTAATGCAAGTGGCAGCTTAATTTCATCTATCTTCAGATGCTCATCCAAAACAAAAACAAAGCAGTTGGGCCTCGCTTTAATTCTTTCTTTCGGGGCTCTAAATGGAGCAAAAAGACCAGCAAGCTTGTCTCTAATGTGGATAATTGTCACGTCACGACATTGCAAAAAAGTTGTATTTTTTTTAAGATGGTTCCAATACCTCGGCCAGATACGCGAACATCATGACTTTCCTTCCTACACTTATGACAAGGAAGGTATAGCATTTGTAATAAAGAAATTGCACGCTTGTGAGTAAAACCAGTTTTCATTCAAGAGTGCCATGATCGGGATTAATAACATAGAAGCAATACTCCCGTCTTTGAACATTCTATGTTAATACTCTCAGCAAAGTTCTAAGGTAAAGCTGGATAAACCGATATTTCTAACCTGATATACCGGTAACCGATTGGTAGCCCTGCCGGGCATCGCTGGCTAGTTTGGATATAAACTCCTGATTTAGGTTCTTAACGGCTTGTGCACACCATCATTTCATTTCAAAAATTAAAAAAAACTAAAATGAAGCAAAAATAAATACACGGACAATAAATATTCCTCCATTACATGGTTTCGTACAGCTGGTTTAAAATGCAGATGAGTTATAACTTCTATAAAATAAAGAGGCAAAAACACCTTTCGAAACTTCTTAGATGATCTAAACCGTCTTGAGATTTTGCAATTTACCACAAAGCTCTCGCTTCCTTTCTTTCACGAATAACTTAAAGCCCATTGCTTGGATTCGAGATCAAATTTAAGACAGCTTTTCAATCCAAACCGTAACCATTAAACAACATTGTCACATTGATCAAAATTGTCACATTGATCAAATTGTCACATTGCAAGATGACATCGACATGTACCGACAGCTTCGCTATGTCTATGGTACAGCAGATAGACTTCGTAGTAAATTCTCCGACTGTTCTAAAAACGTAAAAAATTATTTGTTTCGCACGTTTATGTACAGTTTCTATGGCAGTAGTATCTGGTCGTCCTATCGACAATCTACCTTTCACCGTCTCCGGGTAAGCTACAATAATGCTTACAGGATACTATTTAACTTGCGTCATCGAGTAAGTATATCTTCGACTCTTGTACAGAACAATATATGTACTTTTCAAGCATTGATTCGAAAATATGTCGCTTGCTTTATGATTCGATGTGCAAATTGTTGTAATATCTGGATTTCCTCACTGGTAAATTCGGACGATTTCCTAACCAGCCAGTTTTATAAACACTTTCTCTTCCTTCATGACCGTTAGGCTTTTGCCTTCTTAGGGATTTCAAACATGTCTGCAACTCTGTGTTTGTTTGTTGTTTATGCTCTGCGTTTGTTTGCTCTCGTTGAGCTATTCTAGTGTGATTTATGCTGGACTAAAGTTGACTTTGCTGAAAGTTAACGGGTCTGTTAAATAAATAAATATAAAATCAGGAGGGTTTGCATCCAGATAAATGTCTTTCCAACATAAAACTGTTGATTGAGCATGTTTTGTTACCATAGCAACGGTTTTTACCCAATCTTGAACGCTGTTCTCCGGTAGTCCATCGACTGTGTTACGAGATGATTATACGTGCACAAGCCGTCACAAAGATATAATTTAGAAATGTTGTTTATTCAGATGAGCATTATTTAATGTAGTAGCCCATTGATTTAAGATGTTTTGTTGCCATAGCAAGAGTTAGCGCGTGTTTTCGTAGATATTGGTCGTTTTACTAGAAGAAATGTTTGCTTTCTAGATGATTTCTGATTTACTTAAACATTGTTTGATGGAGTTAATCATGTTATTGTTCTGCTTGTGATTTAGGCCTTTATTCCGCAAAGCGGTATTGGTAAAGATCCTTCATGCGGACAAGAATAGTCAACGGATTATTTCATACCGGGATCTCGTGAGTTACCTTGTGGCAGCATAAACGAAACTTTCAACTTTGCCCAAAATTCTTGTGTGTCAGTTGTTGCTTTCTTTTGAGTTGTATCTGGTATGCCAATAATGGCCTGGTGAACTTAGCGATATGCTGTTAAACGCTGTGTGTTTTGAGTGCAAAAAAGCGCAAATTTGCAAAGACCTGTGCAGCAAATTTGCTCATGAAATTCAACAGAACAAAAAAGTCTCTTGGTCTTTTGCAACTTTTTTTGGGTAAGTTACAAATTCTAGCAAAAGTTTCTATCCCGATTTTTATTACGCGGGAGATGGTGAAGAATCCAAGATTGGGATTCTCTTATTTTTGATTGATAACAGTGCAACGTTTCACATAGATATCGGATGAGCGGATAGCTGTGATGCAACAGCAAGAGATGGCAATATAAGCAGTGTGGTGTTACCATACTTCTTTTGTTTTAAAAATGATCTCTCAAGCAATTAAAACAAAATAAGGCGAAAATGCTTTTTTCCTTATTAAAGTAGCTCTCAATTTCAATGTAATGGCAGACATTTTCCTCGGTGGGATCAATATAATTAATAAAAATCTATTTTCTATGCTTGAAAGCAAATGTATATTATGATTATTAATTTCAAAGATAAATAGCTCTTTGTTTCAGTTGATCCAAAAAATGCTTTTTTTTTAAATAATCTGCATTCTTTAAATTACGAATAAAGAGCCTTATCACAATACAACATAGAAATAAAGAATTAAGTCTGTATTAAATTTAACTCTAGTTTTGAGCCTCCTCAAAAATGTCTTTTCAATAAAATGAATCTGTTAGCTAAGTGCTTTTAATGTTAAACAGTCACATTTGAAATAAGCTTTGAGATGTGAAAACAATGATTTTAGTTTTGGTCTTAAAAGTGTTTTGTGTTAAAATTTAACTTTATGTTGATTGCTTGAAAGGTAGAATTTATACAGCGTTTCAATGTTTGTAATGTTTTGTGTCGAAATTTAATCTTAATTTCCTTCCTTGAAACAGTGAAAGGTGATTTGTAATCTAGTAAAGTTTATTTATTAGCTTATTGCTGCATCTCTGGGGCATTGTAAATGATTGCCAATCTGAATGTTTACAATGGACTGCGTCTAAATTTTCTTGTGATTTAACCTAGAGATCTTCTAACACTGTGTTTTGATTCAATGTGAAGATGTTTTAAAATTGTCTTTAAATCTTTATCATTCATTAGTAATGTTGCCTTCGAGATGGAAGGAAGTAAGATAATGCATTATGTAACGGTACCTACCAAAATTCTAAGTATTTCATTTAAGCTGCTGCTTTGATTATTAAATACTTTGCAGTTTTAGATGAAAAGTGTACTTGCAATTACAAAATTTCCTGAGCAGCTGAGCTGGACATTTTGTTGCAGTTTTTGAAAAAGTGATGCTATGATCTGATGATGCACAATATTTTTAATAAAAAGTACAGTGCTGTGCAAATTTTGCTGGCAAATTTTTTGAGTAATTAAAATGTAAAGCAAGATGATCAGTTGCGTTTCATTTACATGGTAAAGCATGGCACAATTTGTGCAGTTCTTTAGTATACGCAATAACTATACAACAGTATTGACTGGAGCAATAATTGCAGTTAATCTTTTAAAATAGATCTTTACTTTGTTTTGGAGCATAAAATAAGCCAAATTACACCTTTCAAAAAGTTGATTTCTTAATTGATGGTCTTCAAGTTGAAAGAGCACACAAATATTGCTCCTACATAAAAATTTTCAATTGTGGTAACAATTTTGTATTAATGCCACTTCATATAAAAAGATTGACCTCGGTTAATGAGTGTACCCCCCAAGAAGTTTTTGGGTATACACCTGATTGGAATGGCAAAATAACCGAGTATTTTGGGCAGGCTATTCCTTTAATAACCTTGCCAATCCATAATGGGTAGGCTATTCCTATATAAACTTTAAGGCTAAAATGATGATGGAAATTAGTTTATTATAAAAGTGTAATGCCACAATTTTACTTCTCTAAAAATTTAAAAGACTTAGTATCTGTGCCAATGCCATTGTTGTTGGAACTTGCTGTTGAGTCATCTTTAGAAATCTTTGAGGTGCAATTAGCTCAAGTCTTTGCTCCCAAATATGCAGCAAAGTAAACAAGAAACAACTTGCAAGCAGACATGTTATTTGTTAAATATGTTATTTATTACGGATTAAACGATATTGATCAAATTATTCATCACAGATATGATGATCTATGCCAGTGATTGTAAAGCAGTGGCAGTGGTCTACTGCTGGGCTAGTATTTTATTTTGACTGCATCTTGAGTGAGACTGGTAAACTTTTTTGTAGTCTTGTCATGTTGTTTTATTTGGACAGCACCCCAAAACTTTAAAAAATTTATTTTAACATTTTGAGGTGATCTCCAAAATTGAGAAAAATGTGTTTTCTGGCGACTGGCCTCTGACTAGTTTGGAAAAGGAACATATGCCAAAAATAATTGGTAAACACTGACTGGGAAAAAAAGTGCTATTGTCAGACAAATTACATCTGGGGGGTAGTTAAAGGTGCTTCATATGCATATGAAAATCAATGTTAAAGGCAAACTTTAGCAATCTATGAAAAAAATAGGAATTCTGCAAGGACTAAGGGAAAGGCTATGTTTTTTATGCAATTTGACACTATAAGCAAAATTGTTAAAAACGAGTTCTACTTTACAGATGAAAGCATGAAAACTGCCTACATTGCTATAAATTGCTGTTGCTTCATGATTACCTGATGTTAATTTAATTGTTTTGCTGCTACAGATATCATTTTTTACACCTTTGCAATAAATTACTTAGTTTTGTGCATGAAGATAAACTACAAAAATTTGTCCAGCAGTTTTTGTACAATAGCTAGCAATTTCATGCTTATCTTGGCATTTATGCACGTTCTGAAATCTTAGAGAGAACACAGAGTAGCAGCAAAGGGCTGATTGCACATTTGTGGTTTTGATAGGCAGTGAAGCAAGTTATGGTCACAAATTAGAACCAGCCTCTCTACTTCTTCTTCATTGCCACTTAGGTGGGGTTACCAGTGTGGATTCTTTCTTTGCACAGTGTTCAATCTTGTGTATTATCCTCCTTCCATCTAACTCTTTTTAGGCAGTCTTTGTATTTGCTGACATTCACACCATATGTTTATTTTTGACTAATGTTTTCTGTTGGATGCCCTTCCCGCTAGGTAACTAACTTTAGTTGCATCATAGCCTGTTTACAAGTCACCTATTTTGTGTGATTCTGCCACCTTGAAAACTCTACATCATTTTTCAGTCTTCCAAACTCTGTTCATCTGATGTTCTTCATCAATTAGCTCTATCTCTTTCAGTGTCCACCTCAGCAGGCCATTGGTCTCCATTTTTGATGATTCATTGCATCTTTTTCAATTCATTAAAATGCCTTTGCATAGGGATGGGCAATTCAGAATAATTTACTATTCTAGAATATTCTAGAATAGTTAAACCGAATCCAGAATCCGAATCCGAATCTTTTTTTTTGCAATTAGCACAATCAACATGAAAGCATTTACTACAAGTTTACAACAACAAAAGCACAATCAGATAACGAGTTTATTGCAGTGCACAACATTTAAGCTTTCTACATCTTTGCCTGTGTGTGCGATTTAGTTTTTGGATCATTGCATGCAATGAGTGTTCTCAAAGTGCGAATTTGCGTAAACATGTCCGGCGGATTCGCAGTTATAACTCCAAGATGCGTAAAAAAGTCCGGCGGTATTTAACTTTTTCGCAGTTGTTAAAATCTTTGGAACCAACTGTTTCACGTGAGAGACAATGAATAAGAATTGAAAGTTGAACCGTCGCTTTTTTAGAGAAGTGTAACCTCTTGCGTAAACAACGCGTGATTCTGACGTAACAGCGAGTGAGGACGGCTGAAAAATCTTTTGTATCGAAAATTATCTCTCAAGTAATTAACACAAAGTAAATCAAAAAGTTTTTTTCTTTACTTTTTCCGGTCAATTTCAATCGTAGCTAAAAAGCAATAATATCAAAGAGCTCTCAAACATCAGTTTAACAAAAGACATCATTTTTTGAGGGAAGTTTGAAGCTGGAAGTGGTTAAAATGTGTATTTTTTTCATTACGCTTCAACGCCAATTTCAATAGTGCTTGGTAAGACAAGAAAGCGCACAGCTCTCGGTTTCAATTTAGCACAAAAAACACCATTTATTGAAGGAATTATTCAGTTTTTGTTAAATACTAATAAATAACCTTTTCACTCTTGCCAATTATGAAAACCGAAAGTAAAAAAAATGCGACTTCTAAGTTCTGATCAACCCCTAAAATGAGAAGCAAAAAAAAGTGGATTCTGGTTTTGATTCTTTTAAAAGCGTATATATTAAATTGTAGCCTTTTTTATGTAATTTACTTGAAAGGTAATTTGAAATACTTCTCTCCCCCCAGAAATTTTGAAAACTCTGCGCTTACACCAATAGAGTTGTTGTTTGGACTTGCTTTTAGATTTATCTTTAAAGATCTTTAACGCGCAGTAAACTCCAGTTCTTGCTGCGAAAGACGTAACAGAGTAAACAAGATACAATTCGCAAGCTGGCGTCTTAATCAAATTAAAAAATAAAGATTGTTCGTGACATATGATGATGGCCTAAATTAGAGATTTTCAATCGGCGAACCATGGTCTTTACGGGGCCAGTACTTTATTTACCCTTCTCATTAAGTGAAATTGGAAAATCTTCTTGATGATTTGTTTTTTATTTTATTTGGACAGCATTCCTGAAATTTACATTGACAACTTTTTTGAGGTCGCCTATAAAATCAAGAAAAATTAATGATCGGGCGACATGAAAAAAACGGTTAAAAAGCACTGAACTAAGTCTAACATGCCATAATTGAAAAAAATACGACTGAGGGAAAAACAAAGGGTGCGGTTATACGCAAATCAACGTTATAGGTAAATTTTAAGTATCTGAAATACTGAAATTCTGCAGGGACTGAGGGAAACGCTACGTTATTAAAAACAGGTTGACATCATAAATAAAGCCATTAGACTAATTCTTCTGTACAATCACAGACATGTTTTTTTACAACTTTAAATTACGTTACTTGGGCTGATGTAGCGGTTTGTTCAGCAATTTCCACCAAAATTTGTCCGGCGGTTTTTGTACATTTACTAGCAATTTCGCACTTGCGCCGACGGTTATACACTTACTAAAATCTTAGAGGAAACACTGCATGTAATTGATACTTTTACAAAAAGAAAATCTGTGACCAAGCAACGTGATAAAGGTTGTAAGCAGGATATAAACCGAATCCTATTATTGGATTCGGATAGTTTGGGATTCGAATCCTTCGGATTCGGTATTCTGAATTGCCCATCCCTACCTTTGCATCATGCCTTGCCACATCCATAAACCTGGTTTTTGATCTTTCTCATTTATTAGGTTGGTCCAGTTCTCATTCTTCTCCTATAAAGTTGTTTTCTCCCCTCAGTGCATACCAAAATTTTGGCTATGTTACTCTTGGCATCCTTTCTTGTGATTTATTATGTGTACATGCACTGTTCCGTGTCCAGTCTCATTTTAAATGGGCTCATTAGTTTTAATTATTATCTCACCATTTATCTTTACAAATCAATTTTTGTCCTGCTATGTTGCTTTGTGCGGCTTTTTTACAATTGTTCAACATCACAGATAAGATTTATTTACCACAGATGCTTTACACGAAAAAAAATTAATGACAAAGTGTTTTTATAAGAATTAAATAACTTTGCCACATGGATTATCAATTGAAATTTTTCTTAAATGTAAGTTTTATTTAGGTATTACACTGATATCGGGTACTCTATTAGTTGTTACTGCCATGTTTTTGGGGCAAAATAAGGTATCACACTCAAACACTAGTGACAAAGGAAGTCTCTCATGTACTGCCACATGACTGTGAGAAATTAGGGTAATATTGCAAATCGTGCACTTGCCAGCAACCCAAATCTTAATTTTTGGTAAAGGAGTAGGATATCTTGATTGTGTGAATTTTGAGTGATGTTAGCTTCTAGTTTTTGTTGAAAAATTGTTGAAACTAGGAGAGAACGGAAGAACCCAGTATTGCATAGATGTGGATTTGCATATCATATATGATGACATGCCTGACCAACGTCTCTTCGTATCTGTCAATCTTAAAGCTAGTAATTTTGTGACTAATTTATGTAGAATTAGACTGTGATGTGTACAAAAGCGTTATTGTTTGATTTTCTGTGCTTGAGGTACCGGTAAATTTATTATTAATGTTAAAAAATTTGCTATTATTTGTTTACGCGTTGTTTACTAATAGTATTATTTCCTCTATATGTGCATATTTATGTAGATGGATATGATAAGCGGCAGCTCGCTCCATGACTGCACCAGCAGACTTATTAGTACGTCTGTGATCTATTTTGCTACTTTGTGGTGGCCTTGGCGGATTTTTTGTTACACATTACAACTGTATTTTTTTTGCTTAGCACAGCACGCTTTTTACTTTCATTTTTTCTAAAAGGCGTTTTGCTAGTTATATTTAACAGGCAGCTGGTCTAAGTTTTTGCCTATTAGGCTTGTGCTCAACAATCGAAGCATAATGATCAACAAACCTAAACTTTGGAATTGTTTCTAGTTTTAGATGTTAGCTTAGGCCAAATAATGTAATTTGTTGCTGTTGGTGTATTTAATTAGATGTGTAATTGCATGGAAACACAAATAATTGGACAGTATGGATTCTCACACATCAAATTTACGAACTTCAACAAGAAAGGTACATTTGTTTTATAGGTTTTAATTTGGCACAGCATTCATGCATATACTTGAGCATGTGTTCCTTGTGGTTGGTAGCTCATAAACATCAAACGTCATTTCAACAAAATAAAACTACGTTCAAGCTTTCAATGTTGGCCTAGGATTATGCATGCAGTTTGTGAAAGTACTTCCCTTATGTTGTACCAGAAGCCCTTTTTTAAAGTATAACTTCCTCAGCATGTCTTGTAAGTGCACTATTCTGTAGGCTTTTTTGCATATTGACAATTTTTTGTGCATGCGCCCACTTCACATCAAATTCGGCATTTTCAAACTACTTCCGGTAAACTAAAGGCAGTGGTGAAAAGTACCGTGACGCTGGTACTTTTTAAAAAATTGCACAAGTACCGCATTACATTTTTCGATTATTTTTGGCTGGTACATGCATTTTTTGACCAAAATCTGCTTATTTTTATGTTATAGATTTTAAAAGGAAACAGTTAAACGTTATTTAAGTGATTTCACTGAGGGAAAAGTTCCGAAATTGTTCAATGCTTTTTGACCATTTTTTTACACCTTATTTAACATTTGATAATGCCAATCTGGTTCTTTAAAGTTAATCTTCAAAGCTATTATGTGATGTAAATGGTGCTCAAAAGGTATACGCTCTGAGACACATTTATTTATCTCCAGAGCAGCAGCCTTCTGATACTTTATCCTAACTCCCGCTCAGAGCATCCTGACAATCATGATTGAGAATTTTTTTAATTAACAAAATTTTTGTATTGTAATGTTAAAGTTATGATCTAAACTCAAGTAGTCTGTATGGCTCATGATCTCTCTGCCGGATCTAAAGTTCTTCTCTCACATAAATCCCAAGCAATCGACCAACATTGTTTCGGCAGAAAATATATTTTAGTATCTATAATTTACGGTCTTCAGTTCCTAAGCATAAAAACATGACAATAAATGTACAGTAGAACGCCGATTATCCGAACTAATTGGGACCAAGGGTGATCTGATAATCGATTTTTTCGGATAATCGAATAACAATACCGATTTGTAGCGCACTGCCAGAAAAGGAACCCTCACTCTTATTGCCAGTTGATCCATAGTCTCAAGCTTTATCTCAATCGTCACTACGTTCCGTTTTCTTTTCATGCAAGACATAGTTACTAGATTAGTTTGAAACTTAAAAACTTTTGCTCTTAAACACAGTCCGTTATCAACCGCAGGTAGCGACTTCGCAAGATAAGAATGTAAATGCGCTTTTATGACGTTAGTCAGAGTAGCGTTCGGATAATCGGCGTTCTACTTTAAATTCGGTGAGTCTTTGCTGTAAAATTTGACAGCAAACCCAAATGCTATCAACTGAAAAACTAAATGCTGTCAACTCAAAGGGCTCAAAGCTCAACTGGATGTAATACAAACAATACAGATCATATATAATATTGTGACCCTAAAATTATAAGCAATAAAAACGTAATAAAACTAGTGGTAAAAATGAAACGTGTAACTACTATTAAACTTGTTTTTCTTCATCACTATAGGAAATTTCACCTGGGTTTGATACGTAATATTATAGATATCTACATGTTTTGATGTCATATTCGTTCAGTAGTCTTCTGTAATAGAATTTGATTGTTACAAAGATTTGTAATGTACTATCAAGTTAAAAGCTACTGTGGGATTGGAATGAAAGTCTTGTCTGATGCAAAATAGCATTTATTTAACCAATGAAGGCAGCATGCAGATTGAAATATATATATATATATATTTATATAAATAATATAAATATATAACTAACAGTGTTCCCTCTAAGATTTTGGTTAGTGCGTACCGCCAGCGAAATTGCTAGGAAATGTACGAAAACTGCCGGACAAATTTTGGTGTACATCGCTGAACAAACCGTTACATCAGCCTAAGTAACGTGTTTTAAAGTTGTTCAATGTATACGCTAAGCTAAGAGAAGATGTCGTTTACCTCTATTCAGATCTTGGGTCCTTCGTCCAAAATTTTCCGAAGTCAGCTTAGCGTCTGGCGTAACGTGACAGCAACGCAAAAGCAATTAGCAACATACGCGCGGAATGTTTCCACGTATTTGTTGTACAGTAGAATAAGTCTAACGGCTTTATTTATGGCGTCAACTTGCCCAACTGTAACGTTTTCCTCAGTCCCTGCATAATTGCAATATTTCGGATACTTTTGCAGTTCTCCTATAACATTGGTTTGCGTACAACCGCACCCTTTGTTTTTCCTTCGGACGTATTTTTTCAATTATAGACGCATTTTTATCCTAGTTCAGTGCTTTTCAACCGTTTTTGGTATGTGTCCAATTTTCAAACGGCGCGGTGGCAAGGCGATGTGATTATATATTTTTCTCAATTTCATAGGTGACCTTAAAAAAGTTATCAAAGTAGATTTCAGGTATGCCCAAATAAAATTAAAAAACAAGTTGTCTAGAAGATTTTTCAATTTCTCTCGGTGTAAAGGGTAAATGAAGTACTGGCTACATAAATACCGTGGTCCATCGATTGAAAATGACCGATTTAGGTCTTCATCATATGTCACGATGTGTGTGTCGAAGATCTTCAAAGATGAACTAAAAACAAGTCCGAACAACAATGGCATGGGCGTAAGCGCAGAGTTTTCAAAATTTCCGGAGGAGAAGAGGCAGAACTGTGACGTTTCGCTTCGGTATCGTGATAATTCGCGTGATTATGTCAGCTCTAAAAGATTCACAAACAAGTAGCTGATCAGTTACTAATCAGCCGCGGCGAAATGCCTGGCTATTTCTGTTTAACAAGTTTAATTTAAGTTGCTATTATTGCTACTAGCAATACACCGTTGAACATAATGATATAATATATTTAGAAAATTCAAACGTTTTCGGCGCTACATATCGCCCTCATCAGGATCTATACACAAATATTTACAGCATTAAAACTTTCGTTAAACGAAAACACAAAAAACATAAAAATAACTTGAAAATAGTTCTGATAAAAAACAGTAAAGCTTCATTCTACGGTCTTCGTAATTGTCTGGTCACTGCTAATAAAGAATCTGATAATAGAAGCAATTGCCTGCTAGGAGTTGATCGGATTTAAAGTTTCGTAAATAATTGTTTTAAATGAATTAAAATTACAGTAAAGTTCGGTGCAAAATTATTTGGTTAAATGATTAAATAAATATCTTTGATTAAAACACGTTTAATAAGAATGACGCTCCGTTTACATACAGTTGTTTGTTTAGCACAGGGTTACTTCTTTTGATCACCAAGGCTTCATGGATTTTGGCTTCGTAGAATGTTTGGCATTTTCTAATTATTTCAAATTGCTTCATGTTATTCGGCTGAGTTTTGCACGAACTGCATTTTTTTTTATATGTTTAATTTAGTCGCTCAAACTCTGCGACCTGTGCAATTGTAAACGTTTTAGAATATCAGATTAGCAGTGCATGTAAATAAAATTAGCCTAGTTCTATGACGACACCTACTTAAGCATGAAAAATACGGCTTTTTCGAAATAATGGAATGTTAGGTAGGTTACCTCGTCTATGACACCAGAACAAAAATTACTGGCAAACTTCAATTGTTGCTTGATTATGGTAAAATAATTGAACTAGTTACATTTCTCAATGGTAATCAATTAAACAGCTGGGTTTTGCAATTGCAAGTAAACTTTCCATCTAAAATTGAAGGTATTTGACAACCAAAGCCGCGGAACTTAAAAGGAGTAAATTGAGATGTCGGCTCGATGTAGTAGTGATATTGTGTGTGTCTTGCTTTCTTCGATAAACTATCTCAGAAAGCGATATTATAGATACGCGATTACAAATTTCACCACGAAAACTTTTAAAAAGTTTTGTATCAAATGCGAAAAAATTGCGAAACATCGTTATCTGGCTAGGTATTGTGACGAAAGTAACGGTAGTTTTGAGGCACTGCTGAAGCTTGTTTACGGTACCATCCGTGGTAATCGCGGTAACATTGCTGGCAAAATATTTTTTCGCTCCTAGTAAGTTTTAATTAACCATTGACCCAATATGTGAAAAGAATTCTTTCTTTGTTGAAAAGCTTTCGAAACTTGACCAATGTAAAGGAAACAGAGAAATTCATGGATGCGGATATGCTCGAATTTGGTAGACGCAATTTTTAAATCTAATGAAAAATTGGAAAACTGATATTTGTAACTACGCATAAAACTACAGGGTCTCACTTAGAGGCGCTTACAGCAAAAAAGTAAGGTCTATTAATTTAAAACCACATTGTTTTACTGCACTTGCAAAGGGGTTGCCCTACCCCCAAAAATATTTGGGGGACCCCGCCTACTTTACCCGGCACCACTGACTACAGGCGGACTGCGATTGCCGCGCGCGCACAGTTAAGCTTTAAAAAAAGTTTTCTTTGCGGAGCGCACAACTTTCTGTGAGTTTTGACCATGTAGTGATTTTTTTACTCTGGTAAAAGTGATTAGATGATACACCTTGATGTTGAATCAAAAGATAGTTTTGAAACGGTCAATTGTGAGCGGTTAGTTTTCACAATCCCCTAAAGTTATAGGCAAATTTTACCATATTACATACTATCTTTGAAGCAATTAACATAAAAAATAGCTACATTTTAATACAAAACTTTTTCAAACAGATCGAAACTAAAATCCACATTTTTCCCTTCACGTTTCAAGGCTATTTTAATCATGACTGGCAAGCTCTCTCAGCACATAGCTGTCAGCTACATTTTATTGGGTATTTCAAACTAAAATTGGTTAAAATCGTATTCTTTATTATTTTAGTTTTCCTAACTGGCAAGTGTGAGAAGGTTATTTATTTGTGCTCAGCAAAAACTGAACTATTCCCTCAAAAAGTGTTGTTTTTTTGCTAAACTGAAGCCGAGAGGTATGTTCTTTTTTTATCGTCACCGCGATTGAAATTGGCATTGAAGCCTACAGAAAAAATGTACATTTTAAGCTGTTTAGTACTATTGCTCTTTAGCTACGATTAAAATTGGCCGCGAAAAGTGAAAAAAAACTTTTTGATATTCAGTGTATTTTATGTTAATTGCTCAAGTCGCCGTCACTCGCACTTGCGTCGCTCTTGCCACGCGCTGTTTACTCGAGACGTTGCACTGCCCCAAAAAAGCGTCGATCCAACCTTGGATTCTTATTCAATAAATATGAATAGTGATTCCTATTCTTCTCCCACGCATCAAATAGTCGGTTGAAAATTTTGCTAGCGAAATTGCAAACTTTTAGCAGGCTGAAAAGAATTACTAAATACGGCCCGACTTATTTACGCATCATTGAATTTTGATCTCAGCAAGCTTATTTGGGGATGACTTTCCCTCATGTGGTTGAGCATTATCCTGAAAAAAATGGAAATTTTCAAGACTGTTTCCGTGCAGCCGGCACCTCTTTGGTCGAATTGCGTCTATGAGCTTGTTCAGTTGAGTGCAGTAAATTTACATTTTGTCTTTATTGGTTAAGTATATATTGTTTTGTATCAAACAAGACTTTCATTCCAATCCTATATTAGTATCAAAGATGTTTTCATCCATTGAATCAGATAATTTTTTTCGTGCTGTTACTATTAGTTTTACAAATTTCATTCTTACCACTATTTTTATCACGGTATTATTACTCATGATGTTGTGGTTACAATGTTTTATTTGATCTATGTTGTTAGTACTACATCCAGTTGAGCTTTGAGCCCTTGAAGTTGACAGCATTTAGTGTTTCATTTGATAGCATTTGGGTTTACGGTCAAATTTTACCGCAAAGATTAGATGAATTTGCATTTATGGTCATGTTTTCATGCTTAGGAACTGAAGACCTTAATATAAAGTTACTGAAAAATATTTTCTTTTGAAACAATGCTGGTCGATTGCTTGGATTTATGTAAGACAGGAACTTGCTTGAATACCGGTAAACATTAATTTTAAGCGCGATCATCATTTTGGGCAACATTATGATGCAAAAATTCTAGATGTATGAAAATTTAATCTTGATGTTGATTTATTAAATCATGGAAATGCAGAAAATCCATGAATCTAAGAAATATGGAAATTGCATAAATACAGACATTTAAAGAAGTCAATAAATGCATAGAAATATAATGAATGGGATAATAGTAGACAATTGGATTGAACTAAACTATACTTATCGATATTTGATAATCAAGTTCTTCTGAAGATAAGTCATTTAATTACTGTATTTCTGAAACTTCTATAATTCAATCAGTAGTTCTTGATTTTCGTAAAAATGCGTTTTACATTGTAGTGCTACCCATCTTTTGCGGTGTTTCTTAATGGAAGTCAAGTCGATTTACTTTGACAGAATGATCCAATAAATTTTGTTTTCAGAGCACCTGAGGTTACTAAATTTTGTGTTTAGAACACCCGAGGTTACTAAATTTATGATTATCTAGATATTAGAACTTATTTACTCTAGCTCTTTGTTTTTGATGTGATAATGCCACTGATCAGAGCGTACTGAAAAGCCTATGGCAAATACAGCCTTTGCAGAGCATTTAAATGCCGTGAAAAAAAACACCATGCGCCACATGATATCTAAACCTTCTTTTTATTCAAATTGACAGAATTTTCGCCTTTTCAAAAGTACTGCAAGCTGTACCAGTACTGGGCCTTCATTACTCTTTTTTTCCAAATATCGCTACCTTGATACCCTTTTTATCAATATTTCGACTACCATTACTATTCTACTTTCTGAGAATCTACCGCACACTTCTGACAATAGTATGTACAGCAAAATAATATCGCTGTGGGTGAAACTGATTTGCCAAAAGTTTTTTGTAAATCAGCAGGTCAGCAGCGTTATTACTTTTAATAAAAATAGCTAAGGCCTGTTCTACCACGGGCTACTTCTTTTGCTTTCCATAAAATGCTTTAGCCAGAGCTCTTAAAATTTGTACCTATACGCAGGGTGTTTCATGGGTCCACGTCACTTTACAAATATATCTTCGAGACTTACAAGCCACAGGAAGGAAAAGTTTGGGCAGTTTGAAAGGAAAAATGTTCTTGTGTTCTCAAGTTGTGGTCTAGTCAGGCCTTTGTTATTTCGCTATAAATGTTGGAACATTTTGTGTAAAACAACGAGGTCG
The DNA here is from genome assembly GCA_963675345.1 of Trididemnum clinides. Classification (NCBI taxonomy): domain Eukaryota; kingdom Metazoa; phylum Chordata; class Ascidiacea; order Aplousobranchia; family Didemnidae; genus Trididemnum; species Trididemnum clinides. The sequence goes on along the minus strand of OY776284.1, from coordinate 35,066,444 downwards.
GTTCTGATTTCATTGCTGTGAAGTAATGTTGTTTACAAAAGTGTAAGTAATTTAGGTCTTATAGTTGAATAAGAATGAGTCGTGAACACGTTCAATGCAATGTTTGGATCAAGTTTTTGAAGCAGCCATGCTACAGATGTGTTTTCAATACAAAACTGGCATGCAAGATTTAAGGGAAAAGCTGTTTAAGCCCCCTAAAATAACTTGACTTTAATAAAAATGATGGAACAATTTCAAAGCACCTTTGAGCAGAGGGCAGAAAAGTCTGTCAAGCTGTCAAAAACTCCCAACGTCAGGGGATGTTTGGAAAACTTTAGCAACTGAGGTTTTGGTAACCATCCATCCTGTACCTTGTTGCGTTTGTTGGCATGGATCCTGAACCTTGTTGTGTTTGTTGGCATGGATCCTGTACCTTGCTGCATTTGTTGGCATCGATCCTGAACCTTGATGCGTTTGTTGGCATGGATCCTGAACCTTGTTGCATTTGTTGGCATGGATTCTGTACCTTGTTGCAATTGTTGGCATGGATCCTGTATTGTTGCATTTGTTGGCATGGATCCTGAACGTTGTTGCGTTTGTTGGCATGGATCCTGTACCTTGTTGTGTTTGTTGGCATGGATCCTGTACCTTGTCGTGTTTGTTGGCATGGATCCTGAACGTTGATGCGTTTGTTGGCATGGATCCTGAACCTTGTTGCATTTGTTGGCATTGGTCCTGTACGTTGTTGCGTTTGTTGGCATGGATCCTGAACCTTGTTGCGTTTGTTGGCATGGATCCTGTACCTTGTTGCGTTTGTTGGCATGGATCCTGTACCTTGCTGCGTTTGTTGGCATGGATCCTGACTCTTGTTGCATTTGTTGGCATCAATCCTGAACGTTGTTGCGTTTGTTGGCATTGGTCCTGTACCTTGTTGCGTTTGTTGGCATGGATCCTGAACCTTGTTGCATTTGTTGGCATGGATCCTGAACCTTGTTGCGTTTGTTGGCATGGATCCTGAACCTTGCTGCATTTGTTGGCATGGGTCCTGTACCTTGTTGTGTTTGTTGGCATGGATCCTGAACTTTGTTGTGTTTGTTGGCATCGATCCTGTACCTTGTTGCATTTGTTGGCATTGGTCCTGAACGTTGTTGCGTTTGTTGGCATGGATCCTGAACGTTGTTGCGTTTGTTGGCATCGATTCTGAACGTTGTTGTGTTTGTTGGCATGGATCCTGAACGTTGTTGCGTTTGTTGGCATGGATCCTGAACGTTGTTGCGTTTGGCTGACAAGAAATGAGAGCTGTTAAAATGTGCACCATGTAACTAAGGGCTCGCAAAGTAAACATCTACAAAAGATTCAATATAATATTTTTCTTTAATTTTTGCGTTTCAATTTTGATGCAAAAGCTCAAATTAATTAGATTTCAGAAAATAAAAGTTGTGTTTTGAAATATGTAACAGTCATTGAAGTATAATTTGTTGTAAGCAATCCAGACTTATGAAACACCCTGCATATGGAAATACTTTACTTTTGGATGTCAATAGCATCATGTACTATATAAAGTTGGAGTACATGTTGATTAACAAAGTGTTCCAGTATTATTGTAGTGCTGGCTTGTATTTAATGACATTTTTCATGCTTTGCAGGCAAAGAAAAAAATGTTTGATGATTTCATTCCCACTGAAATGCTTTCGATGGCAGCTGGAAAACGCAAAAGCAATGATACTGAAAGTGCTGGAGTGGCTGCAAAGTTACTGAAGAAGGAAGAAAGTGATAACATTCTGGACTCCGAACACAAAATTGCAGTAAACGATGACAATGTGCAATGTTCTACACTTGTATGTGTTTCAGGTGAAGAAGTACGAGAAAATAAAGAAGCTACTGTTAGAAGTGAATTTAAAGATGTCGACATTACAAGTGCAGAAAATACTTTGAACGGAGTTTTTAAAGAGCAAAAATATTCTGAGCTCTCTTCTTTTAAAAACACTTTACGTAAAAATAATTTACAAAAGAAAATTGTAAAACCAAAAAAAATAACATCAGAAAAGGAGACAACAAAATTATTAAATCCCTCGACCAAAAGTACTGCCAAATTAAAGCAAAAAATTAACTACAAAAAAATTCAGCAAAGGGATTACGATGTAACAACGCAAGTAGCAAAGGAAGACACTGATAAGCATGTGTGCAGAAAATCGGGCTGTGGAAAAAAGGCTCTTTCTTGTTGCATAAAAGCAACTAATAGGTAAATTACTTTTTAGAGTTTTTTGAATCAGCTGTTAATGTTTTTTGAATAGTTATTTATGCATATTTGCTGTAACTAAGTAGATTTTACTGACTGTGACTTCTTTTTTTCGAGTTTCCTTTTAAATGTTGTCATATTTACAGACTAGGTATTGCTGTGTTTTATCCGTTTTAATTCTTGGCATGCAGGCATGGCATGAAGCTGTTAAATTCTGATTAAGACCACAAATCTAGTCGAGATTATGTTCGAGAAAAAGGCACTTTATTTTTAATACCAGTTGCAGACCATTTGCACTGCCACCAACGGGGTAGACTGCCGTTAGTGAGAGCCCGAAAGTTTTCTCTTGCAACACGGTGGCCAAGCAATTCTAATTCTAGCCACGCAGGAATGACAAGATGGCTAGTCTCACGATTCAGCACAACCTAATTTTTGCTTGCCAATATTTTCCAAGCCTCATGATGCTTCAGCTGCAGTTGTTGAACGAAGGTTAATCTATATCAAAAGCAAGGTAGTATCGGTCGGCGGCGTGGTCAAGTGGGTTGCAGTGCCGTTCATGGTGACAGTAATTGCGAGTTCAAAACTCGCGGGGGCTACCGCAAAACTCTAAAAGTCGCGATGGCTATGTTGTCATGTTTGAGGGAAAGGCAATTTTCAGCAAATTTCCCTGCTTGGTTTCAGGCTTGTGGTCGTAATGCACTGTGCCAGCAGTACCGGTAACTCCAAAGCAGGTCTGAACACAACCTTGTTCTTTGTACAAGTGCAGAAGTTTTCCCGTGATCAGAAGAAAAAAAAAAGTTTTGTAACTTTTGTGATTTCTTCTTGACACCTCATTTAGGTTTTTGTTCAATTTAAGCTCGCCATAGTGGAGTCGGAAACTGAAATAGGACCGGTATTTCGTTGTATTATATTCAAATTTCTTGGGGTGCCATGTTCCCTCTACGCTGCGCGGCCGCGCAGCTGGTCTAGAACCTCTACGCAGTACCTTCGTTCTGCCGCGCACTGCATAAGTACCGGTATTAACAAGACGTGCTAAATATGTGCTGTAGATCGGAATTAATCCCCTCATTTGGGATTTGATAATATTGTTTTACAAAATCAAGGTACAATCAGTTATTCGTGCAGTGATATGAAATTCCACTGTGCCAGTAATCAATCGAGCATGTTAATTGAAAACGACGTTATAATTACTTGACAGCAATTGATGCCAATATATAGAACGCATTGTCATTGAACAGTACATGAAAACAGCATGTTGTTGACAAAATGTTAACAGATGTTTCGATTAAGTTACCTGAATGTAGTGTTCTAATAAGGGTTAAACTATTAAGGAAAAGGCATGTGATAGTTAACTGTGTCTTTCAATGAAAAGTAGTCTTAAAAGGTAAGGTTTTTTTATAAAGATAGGATTTAATCCATTTGTATTTAATCGAAATGTCATGTGATAGTTAAGTCAAGTTTTTATTAAGTAGCATTTGAATTTTAGAATGTGCTGGTATCAATCGAACATAAAGTTAAGGGAGTCGAGAGGTTTTGAATCCCTGACCTCTGCAGGCAGAGCTACGCACTTTATCACTAGACCACGGGAGCAGTTGAGATTTAAATCTGATTCAGGTAGCCTACTTATCCCGTAGGCTGCCATCTGTCCACCCTGTAGGCTGGGGATTAGATATTGCTGGCTAAATCGCTGAGATACCATTGCTAGCCTACAGTGTGGGCAGATGGCAGCCTACTAGATAAGTAGGCCGCCTAAAATCAGATTTAAATCTCAACTGCTCCCGTGGTCTAGTGATAAAGTGGATAGCTCTGCCTTCAAGGGTCACCTGCTTCTGCCTGATGATGACACAAATATGTATTACGTTCAGGAAAGTTTTAGCACATTAATTGCTTTTACTTGATATTTATTCTAGAACTCTCCCTGAAGATCTCTAACAAAGTGAAACAGGTTGTTGGAGTTTAAACATGTCATTAACATTTGGCAACAGTTGCCGTTGCATATACTTAATAAGTAGCAGCAGACATGAGCACATTTGTTAGCTGTGTAATCAACTGGCATTCATTTTACAAACTAAACGTCGTTTTGTTTCAGTGTATTAGTTAATTTCATCTTGCAATATTAACCATGTGCCATGTCCAAAAGGAATTTTGTAGGACTGAGCAGTAAAGGAACACAACATAAAAAATCGAGAGACTCGTTCAAGCTGGAATGGCTAAAAGTTGAAGTAACTACAGATACGCCCGATTTCAAAAATGTAAACTTTGAACTAAGTTCGATTTACCAATATTCTTGTGAGAACGGACTCGTATGTAAAATTTGTGCTGCTTGTTCAAGCTTCAAAATTAATACAGCTAATGAATATGCAACTGGAAAGCGATGGGAAGCATGGAAATTGGATTTATTGTAAATGGTATTTATTAACGCGCATTCACATTACAATCAAAAGCACTGAATCAGTGTGAAAAGTCTTCTGACAGAGATGCTTGCTGACCGGAAAGCACGCTTAGACCATGCCAAACGCCTGCAAACAAATGAGGAGCGAATTCGCATCCTAATGGACAGTGCTCTTGCTGTCAATATGATTGCTTCGATGTTGTCTGTACAAACTACACACGATCACATCGGAAAATATGTTTCGCTACCAGACAGCTGTCGAAGTAAGAACTATGGATTTGAGTTTGTTGCGGCAATTAATGAAGTTGTTGCATACGATATATTTACAGAATTACGTGTGTCCTTATTCCATACACTTATCGTTGATGAAAGCACTGATATTGCATTACATTAAGTGTTGGTACTGTGTTTCAAATATCGTTTTGCCAATTCACTGGTTTATAAAGCAGTGTTTGGTGGAATCATCCAACTGTCAGCATGCCATCCTCAGGCTCTTGAACAGGCTATAAAAGAGTTTTACAATGAACATGAAATCGACATCAACCGTTTTGTCATGTTAACATCTGATTGTGCTACAGTTATGCTGGGTCGGTGGAATGGATTAGCAGTCTTATTGAAACGTACTGTTCGTCTCTTTCAGAACAGCACTGCATCGGACATAGAGAAGATCTGGCACTAACTGCTTCATGGAAAGATAACAGTTTATTGAAAAACATTGAGGTTCTTTTGCGCACTGTTTGTACCTTATTTAGTTGATGTTCTGTTAAAACAGCTGCACTTGATGAATTGGCCAGTGTACAAGTGGATGTTTTTTCTTTTCGACCGATTCAAGAAGTTTGTTGGCTATCACGACAGTTTGCTGTCAGCGCTTTTGTATGAAATGTAGATGCTTTGATTTTGCTTTGTGAAGAACAAATTAATGAATGCAGTAATCCCATCTGTACCTATGTTGTGCGATGTATAAAAGATCCACAATATTTACTAGCTTTGTATACGCTGAACGATGTTTTAGACGAATTAGCAAATTTATCAAAATTGTTACAGAGAAGTGCTTTATCACCAGTCGAAGCTCACCAGTTGTGCGTTTCTAAAGTTTGCAAATTTGAAGCGCAATGCCTTGGCGACAACACTTTTTGGAATAATAAAGCCAAACAAATTTTAACTGAAAATAAAGGCATTGACACAAGACAAATTACGCGTTTTATTAGATCAGTGTGTGATTATTTATATGCTAGATTTCCGCGTGCTGAACTAAAATGTTGGTTTGCTTTTGATCCTATTGCTTTGAAAAATTGTACATTTGATTTTGGTGTTACAGAAGTTAAGAAACTTCATGCAGCATAAAAATGTAATTAACGTAACAAATGACAATTTGATTATACAGCAGTACAATGATTTCAAATTCCTGATGGATGAAAAATTGATATCAGGCATTATTACATCACTGTCACAAATAGCTGACATCACTATAAATGATAAACAGTTTGATTTACTTTCAATGTTGGTTGACATTTGTACTTTTCAAGCTTCCAACGCAGAATGCAAACGAGATTTCAGCCTCATGAATAACATTAAAGTGAAGTCACGCAATAGGCTAGAAAATACTCACTTGGATCATCTTATGCGAATAAAATTGTATGTAAACGCAGGTAGTACTGTTGACTTGCTCAAAGCGTGTACTAAGTGGCAAGAGCAAAAAGCCAGGCGTGAAAAGATGTAACGTTATTATCATTTGAGGGTATAAATAAATTCTGTGTTCGTTTGAAGTTTTTTTCCATTTTTCAAATTTTCTATGGCGCAGACGTTTTTTTTGGAGCTCACACGGCCTTCCATTCCGCGCTCACTAAGTAAGCTCTTAGAGGGAACATTGTTGGGGTGGGATGATAAGTGCTCGATTTCCCACTACTCTCTATTCCCTTCGATTTTATCGCTTTTGTGGCTAACTTAGACGTGCTGATCCAGTTTATATATACTGAACTTTAGCCACAAAAAGCGAGAAAATCGAGATATGCATAGTATAGCATAGTATAGCAGAGTGTATACGTACCACCGCTAACTTGTTGTTCCTTATATGAATATTTGTTATATATAAAATTAGCTGGAACAAATATAAATTTGTTAAGCATGGTTTGGTGTTTTAAACTCCCACTTTTTGAATTTTGCTGTTACATTGGTTTTTCGTCCAGCAGAAGACTACATAAATTAAGCTAGATATTACGTTTTTTCTCCACTTTGTAGAGCGTAATTGCACTGCTTCAGCAAATGTCTGCTGCAATTCACTTGGTTTTTACTCTATTATCCCCTGCTCGTGGTTTTGAATGATATGTCTAAACAAACACCTATCGCGTTTTAGTGAAGTTTTGAGCTCCAATTTTTTGCCCCAAGACCAAAGGTAAAAATTACCTACTGGCAAAATTACCTACTCTGCTTGAGTACAGTGGTTATTTTAGAAGTGCGATGTGCTAGTAGCGTTGTTCTACACAACTTCCATATAAGATTGATAAAAGGTTTTTCTATGACCGAAAGAAGGGGGTAATTATATATGCAGCTCATATTTTTAGTTGCATGGAAGCATCAGGAAAGTCTGCACGATGGTATCACATGTCACTTGAAGAACATTACTGCAATGGATGCTTTGACCAATTCTACAGAGTGTAAGTACATCTTTCTTCTTGAGCGTGTCAAAGTAAACGTCAAGTCATCATATCTTGTACCTTGAAAAAAGGCTTCATTTGTGGGCAGCATAGCTCAGGAAGCAAAAGCGCTGACTTTAGATCGAAGAGCTCAAATCAGTTTTGCCAGTAGTTCCTGGCAAAGCAATTTTCTACTGCTCGCAGAAGCTCTTTCCAATCACGCCATGTTGGTGGTGGCTGAGAATAGCCTCTCGCGTTCTCTCATTTCTTTTTTTCATTTCAGCAAAAACTATGCGTGCGACAGACTTCATGATTGGAAGAAACTGTGGATGCAGAACAGTCGAGCTGATCCAAATTTTAAAATCATTGCAACCTATATAGCTGGTCAGTGGTTGTCACTGCTATGGGAGATGTGATTATTTGCTAGCACCACGTGGTTACCATCGATAGAGAGCGTCTTATAAGCGAGAAGTGAAACAGCAAGGCAACGTTTGTATGGCAAAATAGGCAGGGTCATACCTAAGGTACGGGTAGTTGAAACGCATCATCATCAATAGGTCTCATGTCGAGTGCAAGGCAATTTACGTGGCCCCCGACCTGCCCAATTTATTAAATGGGACGGTATACGAAACAAACCCAAACAATCCAACTCAAAACACAAGACTTACCTACTGTTTACTATTGAACCAGGCTCGTTTTGATGTTATTGCTAACTGTTCAGGTACGAACTAAAAACGATATCGCTACATAAAGTTTGTAACTCAACGAGTGGTTTGGCATTGAAGGTGGTTGTCACTGCTATTGGAGATGTGATTATGTAGTTCATTGCCTTAACTGCAGCAGACGAACGGTAGAAGGTTCAACGGTAGAAGATTTTTGACGAGCTATTGCAACTAGTTATGACTTTTAGAAAGTTGGAAAGTCGGTCTTACGTCGTTTTTCCCTCGTTTCGCAGGCTCAGACGTGCTGATTCAATGTATTTCTACCACTACACACTCGCTTTCGAACCAGACTTTGTACTGGAGCAACGTAGCACTTTAAATTCCCGATGCACTTCCTGACGAATACCAATGGTGTTTTTTCACAGTTTTGAACTCCAGACCTTTCGCTCTGAAGCCCGTATCGATACCACTCCACCAGGGCGGCTACTTTGTTCTGTATTTTTCCGGCAGCGATTCGCGTCCTAGTGAATGAGTTAAAAAGCTACGTTCGTGACAGTGAAGCCTGTCCGAGTGTCCGTGCTTAACTGGGTTGGAATAATGAAGCTGCTCACACAGCATGGTTTTTTTTTATAAAAGCGTCTGTTGGCCATCCTATGGCAGTCTGTCGTTTAGTTGGGTGGGGCTGTGGTTTCTTATGATCTGTTTGAAATAATTGCTGCTGTCGCTTAATTCGCTGAGCATTTTTGCTCGCTTGATTGGGTAAATGGCGTGGTGCTTTGACTGATAATCATCATTTTTTGATTGATTTATGCGTGGAAAGTTAAATTCTATTTGCAAGTGTTTTGTCCAGAGGCCGCTGCTACTTGCCTATTTTTCCGCCTCTCTTCCCTTCGATCGCTAAAAGGAAGATAAATTCTGTCGAGTGCGATTCTCAAGAGCTCAACCAGCAAACTTGATAGTTTTTTTGCGTTATCCCTTTCTTGCTGAGCGCCGAGCAGGGAAGCTGTGAATACCACTGTTAAAGCTCGTAGTATAGCTGGACAAGGAAGTCGAATTTAGGTTTACCGACTTTCGCATGCTCCAATGGCACGGTCGTCACTCTTCATGCATATAGTTCAAAACAGTAAGGCATTGGTCTGCCACTATGAGTTCAATGTCTGTTGTTAATGCATGGTTGTGACGTTGAGAAAAACACATAAAAGGAATTTCCTTCGGGTCGGTTGTAGTGCTTGGGATCGAAATACACTGGTCGCGAGACCTGTGACTTTGAAGTGGAATTTACTACTGAAATACACTTTTGCAGACTGTGCCAGCCGCACGAAACCTTTTCCTAATGGGTCAAATTACATATTTAAGTATTTTATGGGACCACAAGAACACTAAAATATAAAATTTTTTTGTAGGAATTTTTTGTACAACTCTTTAGAACCAAGGGCGTCCGCAAAAAAACTCAATGACCAAAAAAAAGCCTTCACCTTCTTTTTGCTTTGACAATGCGCCGTTCAGTACTTTGAAGCTAACTTTTGTTACATTTCAACAATGCAGTGAGCCTCAGGTCTAGGGATGGGTAATTCAGAATAACGTAATATTCTAGTTATACCGAATTTTTTTTCTGGAATTGGCACGATCAACATGAAAGAATTTATTTATTACAAGTTTACAACAACAAAAGACAATTAGAGAACGAGTTTATTGCAATGCAATATATTTATGCTTTCTACATGTTTTGCCTGTCAGGTGAGATCGCAATTTAATGCACGCATTTGATCAGTAGATATGTCTGTGTGTATGAGTTGATCTTTCAATCGTTGCATGCTATTGATACGTTTACAAAAAGAAAATGTGTGACCAAGCAACGCGATAAAGCTTGTAAGCAGGATATAAAACGGATCCTCTTATCCGGTTTGAATCGGCATTTTTATTTCGGATTGTTTAGGATTCGAATCCTTTGGATTCGGTATTCTGAATTGCCCTTTCCTTCTCAGGTCGGACAAGTTTACTCTACCATAGCGGTTTGACATACGGTACCTTTTAAAAATTCGGTTTCGCCAAAGAGTTATTGGGGGGCGCTTTTTCCGATGTTTGGTCACGAAATCTTTTTGGTAAGACTGCTGTTTCCAAAGCTGGTTTGAACCGATTAAGTTTGATAGTACGCCTTGGATTAGACGTCGCAATGGTTTTTAGAACGTCAGCTGCCTTACTGGGTACAATGCACTTTGTGCGGTCATTGGCGATCCCTTACGAACGAAGTTAACCTTACTCCGACGATAGTGAAGAGTTATACTTGTTTAATGGGCAACATGGCAAACACTTCAGGGTCAGAAAAAGAAGAAAGTGGTTATGTTTATCGGTATGTTCATTGTTTTATAGCAAGAATCGTTATCTGTTTTCAGATTTTGGTGCCACAAGCTTGGTAAGAGTGTTTGTTAAAAATGCGGTCATAACAGATTGTATTTCTTGGCTAAATTAGAGGCAAACATGTTTCATAGTACGCTGGTGGAGTGAAAACTGACTCTTTGGTTTCGAATTTACGCAAAGCAAAAATTGGCCAACCTTTTTTTTAGTGTATTTTGTGATCGAAAAGAAACGGCTTAATAGAATTATTAAAAAAAGACAATTTTTTTGTTATTCCTTGAAATGCATTCGAGTTTGTCGTTTGCTGATGTAGTAGTATGCTAATAGATGTCTAGGCTTTGCTAAAGATGCCTTGGAAATTTGGTTTTTCTAAAGATGTTTCTAGAAATTTGCTAATAGATGTTTAGCATTGTTAAGCACGCTAAGATAGGTTGTGGCAAACGCGGATATTAAACGTGGGAGATTTTGCTGACAGCGAGCATCCACTAGAAACAACAAGATTCAGTAGCTTTCATTTCATGCGTTTGATTTTCTGTTAATGCTTATATTGCTTAGTAGCCCTGTTAATGTAGATAGTATTTAGTGTTGTTTACTCGATTTTAAGAAGCTTTTTGTGATACACTAACTGCCTGGTGCAGTGACTAGAGCGTCTGCCTCAAGCGCAATAGGTTTCCAGTTCAAAACTCGACGAAATAGTATTTAAGATTCTTGACCACAGTGTTTCTAATTTGGCGCCTGGCGCTCTGCACCAATGAGCCAGCGCAGAGAAAAAGCCGGCAAAGTTCGCTTGTTGCGGCTCTAGAACAGGCACGTCAACGGTTTTCTCGATGTATACATTGTACACCGATTATGGAACGGAACAGACTATCTCACCGGCCCGATGGTGTAGTGGTGAGAGCGTCCGCATCGCAGTCGGTAGACCTGGGATTCATTCCCTAAGTCGCGTCATACCAAAAGACTTTAAAAATGGTATTCACAGCTTCCCTGTTTGACGCCTAGCATAAAAAAAGGGATAGTGTGGAGAACAAGCCGGCAAGCTTGCTTGTTGTGTCCTTGGGCAAGGCACTTGACGGGACACCTCCACCTTTATGTGGCAGACAGGTGGCCCACCCGCATTTCACCGGGTTACAATTGTGAAGTTGCTAACCCAGCATGTCAGACGACTCTTGGGTACCCAACAGTGGCAGTCCGCCTTGTTGGGTGTGGGGCTACCAGTCACTGAAGACTGGTTCGAAATGGGCTGCCATCTTTCCCCTAGCCTAATTTCAATTACGTTGAGGGGATGAATCTGAATTGCCGTTCACGCCGTACTTCCATCCCGAGGAAGAGAAGGGGCAACCACAAACAAACAGCAGACTATTCCTGGTGGTGGCCCGATGTGCCTAAAGACAAGCCTGCGCTGTTACACGTAAATGTACTCGTTAATGGCAGTGTCGTTGAAAAGATTTTTGCATTTCTCCATTCGACGTGATACTCCCAATGGTTATATTGTGATAAGCTTTTTAATTCTTCAATTCAGTCGTGCTCCTCACATCAAGTATTCTTGCTCGAAACCAAATGAGAAGTGCGTGGAAGCAGCGCTGGATCCCAATTCCAACTGGATGACTATGTTGCATTACGTGCCTTTCCTTAAAAACAGTCCTGCTGCACCTTTCCTTACTGGATACTACCCCGATGGGGTGGGGATGAGCGCCGTTGATACAGGTACGTTTCACTGGAAGTAGCCTAGAGGACCAATATTTTCTGTGCTCTTAAAGAAAATTAGCTACTTGAAGGTATCAGAACTAGAAATTCTGTGAAGGAGTGACAACCAGAATGGCTAAAGAGCTACATCTGCTGTACAGCATTGTGCTGGCTTGCAATTGCTTCTTTGAAAGTTGCAAGTAGTTGTTTATGTTATTGTGGTTTTGAAGAATTTATTTTAAAGCTATTTTTCCTGCGTAGTTGCAGCGCTTTTGGCGGTAGCTCTCTGGGTTAGCAGCAATGACAGCTTCGTAGCTGGTCAGAACGCTACTATTTGTATTGATAGAGGGTCGTAGTGGTGTTCTGTGAGTGGAAGATCGAAATATAGATGTCGCTCTTTGCTTTCACAGAAAACGCGCGCAAACTTTCCGAATTTTCCTGCGATGATCCGAGTAACGATGACGTCATCAGGCCACCTGAAATCATGGCAAAGATAACAGCAAAAAAGTAGAGCGATATTTGAGATTTTTTTGTAGATTTAGGTCATTTGTAGTGATAGTTATTTCGTAACGAATGGTATGGAGGCCAAAATAAGGTTAGAACATCTTTGGCATTTGTCAGGCGGGTCTGTGTTGCCCGGCAGAAGTCGGATTAGAAATTAAGAGGTTAACGGAGCTGCGGAATCAATCGGTTAGCGGAGCAGGCGGACGCAATCTGAGCCGGTCCGTGCAAGCTCTGCAAAGCAGGTAACTTTTATGTTTGTTCTATTGTTAGATCTGCTATTACGCGGCAATCCCAGAGCCGTTTGGTTTCAAGCTTTTTCACGCTTCGAGTTTTAACTACGGCTTGTGTCAACCGCAACGTCATAAAATTATTACAACTGCCGGTTTAAAAGATTTTACGTCACTTTGCTGTCTACTAATTTTTTGTTTAACAAGTGAAATAGTTACTCGATATCAACGCGTTACTTTTTTTCTGAAACGAAATGTTAATAAGCCCAAAGGTCTGGCTTTGTAGCTGAGCGGCATGCACTAACAAAAGTGAAGCTGTAGAAAAAACAGTGGCCAATGATTGTAGCCGAAACAGATTTCAGATTGTAAAATATATAGCGTTTTTTACAAGCTCGGTGAATAACTTTCAATGAATTCTTGTTTCCCGTTGTCTCAATGACGTTGATTCGATGAAGAAGAGGGCCATTCCAAGGCAGTGCCAGCAGTAAAAGCTGAAATGTCAACAATGAAAGATTTTGCACGTTTTTTGGCGGCGATTAAACTCTTTCTAAATAGAATCTGGACTCGTTTCCGACAATGCTGGGCTCGCATTGCTTCGTAATATGTTGTGCTGCAGGAGTGGAAGCGAAATTCACGACAGCTCAAAAATAACCGATCCCTCCGACCATTCGACGATGATGACGTCGCCAGGAGGAAGGAAACGCGCTTACAAAGAGGTGGCAGTTCCTGGTAATTTTTCGTTACGGCATTGCCTTCATTGTTGTGTTGCTGGTACTGTCGCCGGGTTAGAAGCTCGCAAAACACGACGCGTTCGAACGGCTTGAATGTAAATCGAGCAAGCTTATCCTTTCCCTTAAGGATGGTGTCACGGCATGAAAGGCATCCCTGGTTCGCACCATCAATCTAATCGAAATTAGGATGGGGAAAGCGGCAGTCCATTTCGAACTAGCCAACGAGTACAAATTACTCCCCGTGCTTCACCGGGTTAGAATAGTGAAGCTGCTCACCCAGCATGTCGTAAGAGGCGACTTTTGGGTACCCACCCATGGCAGTCCGCCTTGTTGGTGGTGGGGCTGCCAGTCGACAATTTGCATCCACGACTGGTTCAATATGGGCTGCCACTTTTCCCCTGGCCTAATTCAATTAGGTTGATGGCGTGAACCTGGATTGCTATTCGCGCCATACCTCCATCCCAAGGAAGAGGAGGGATAAATCAACAACAACAACAACAGTACAAATTACCGACTGCCTGTAATGAGACCCCACTAGTCATCTCTCACGATATTCCGGATGGGCAGCATTCCTCGCGACCGCGATCTAACGCTTGTTAGATCAAATCTCGAGATTTCTGCTTTGTTTTTTTGAAAAAACGCTTTAGCACCATTACTTTTTGGTTTTTCAAGCAAGCACCGACTTGGTAAGAAATAATTTCGAGCATGTTAGCTAGTTCTCAAGAAATCGGTGATGACTTGTGATTTGCTTTACTCCATTGCGGCACTCCTCGGTATTTTGCTTTTCGTTTGGGGTCTTTTTCTTCTACGCGATCATATACAGGGTGTTTCAAAAAATTTGACATCATTTAACATGTAAATATTACGGAAACTTAGTAGTCGAATCAAATGAAATTCAACAGGTTTTAATGTTGGCCCAAACAAGATCTATTCCTGTACATTTGAATACGAAATTTAAAGGCACATAAATTCCATAAAAGATTTCACAAACGTTCAATGTGCGCAACGCCTGTTACCCGGCACATGTCAAGTCGGTAGTCTAGGTCCTCCAGGCACGATGCAGCATGTCTTGGGTAACTATCTCCAGTGCGATAGTGATTCTTTGTTTGAGCTCGTGTCTTTACATATCCCCAGAGAAAAAAATCGCAGGGGGTCAGGTCAGGTGAACGTTGAGGCCATTTCAGCATCACATTGTCTTCACCACTGGCACGCCCGATCCATCTTGGCAGATTGTCATTGAGATAAGCCCGCACAGTGAGGTGGAGCACCTTCTTGTAGATAAATGAAATCTTTATGTACATCGGCAGTAGGCTCATCCATTAGCCAGTTTTGAAGCATCTGCAGATAAACATCGCCAGTCACATTTCCCTCAAAGAAAAATGGGCCATGAACATGATTTTTCGAGACGGCACAAAACACATTCACTTTTGGTGAGTCCCTCTCATGCTCAATCGTGGCATGGGGATTTTGTTCGCCCCAAATGCAAACATTATGCCAATTGACTTTGCCATTAGTATGAAATGTGGCCTCATGAACACAAAACGTTTATTGAACTCGTCTTCTTCAAATTTCTCTTACATATCAACACAGAATTGTTTGTTTTCAAATCCATAGTTTGCACTTTCACTTGTCCGCTGCAGTTATGGCCTGAACGACCTGCAGTTTGTAAGGTTTCATTACCAAACGTTTCCTTACTTCCCGCCAAACTGTCGTTGGAGGTATCAGGGTCTCCATACTTGTTTTTCTTGTAGACTTTTTGGGGCTTCGCAAGAGTGTTTGGCGAATCCGCTCAACCTTCCCTTCTGCTGTTGCTGGTCGTCCAGATCCTTTTGCTCTGCACAGGCAGCCTTCGTCTTCGAATTTCTTTTTCCAGCTCCAAATCTGCTTTGCTGTCGGTGACTTCTTAAGAGAACTTTCTCACAAACGCTGCACAGCCTTGTTTGAGTTTGTTCGAGCATACTCCAACTCACAAAACGCCTTTTCTCTGCCAGTGAATACCATTTAAACACACAGGTTTGAACGCAGTACGAAAAAATTATCAATTAAAAATTTCAACGCCTGAAAAGATAAACATATCAAATATTAAACAAAATTTTGGCTTGTTTCTGCACATGCTATATAAATTTGAAGTCATTTAAACAGGAACTGCCAAAGTTATTAGATTGCAAAATGATGTCAAAGTTTTTGAAACACCCTGTATATCGGAACGGCCTTCGAGCCCTCATGTTATTGTTCTGTATTGCATTGTATTCATTCTATTGTATCACCAAACAAAAGCCAGTTTGCTAATTGTTCGGATTAGTGAAACAATTCCTGACCTGCGAATTAGGAGGATTAAAATGGAACGCAGAAAATTTGATAAGGTTTACAATCTTTGGTAAAGCTATTTGCTATTTGTCAGCAAATCTTCAGTTGCTGTCAAGTTTTTTTTTATACAATGAAAGCAATGCCGTTTCATTTTCGATTTGCGCCATCTTGAATTTTCAACCAATAATTTAATTTGCATGAGGCTTTAACCAGATGGCGAGCTTTTAAATTTATATGAAAAAGAATGCCGCCAGCGCTAATGGGAAGTTTTTACTACGTGTGCAGTGAAGTTCAAAACGCTTCCAGTTTTCCACAGTGCAATTGGGTGTCCCTACTACCATAGGTGGCGAGTCAACCATCTGCAGCGAGGTGGTCGAAAACTCGTATTAGTTGTAAAAGATGCAATGCATTTTGAGAAATAAAAAAGTATTCGCAAATACGTTAAAGTGGTTGGGGTACAAAAAGTTGGGTTCGGGATACTAAGGATGCTGGTCGTAGGCGTAAACACCGACTTAAAATGCGAAAAGGTTTAAAAAAATATCAAAAATGACCTTTTTTAAGTAAAAAAATTCCATGATTCTGAAAAGTTTTGGCTGGTCGTATGTTGCAGTTGTGCCACACAACCGATTCTTCAGTAATTAGCCATATCCTTTGCATGGTGGTGCTGATCCCTAAGATACCTAAGGTTTTATCGGACGCAAATCGCCAACTTTTGTTCTTCAACTTCCAAAAAAAGGTCCCCGCCAAAATTTTTTTAAATCCTGAAATTTTGGGTTTTCACATCGAAATCGATAGGCTTCGCCGAATGTTTCGACCGAAAAATCTAAATTTCCGAGATTAGCGGCTACGATTGTGGGAAACATTGAAAATCTGTCAAGATTATCTCATCGATCTGCCTATTGTTGCAGTTGAAGGTTTGAATCCCTACTTTCAACCATTCTACAAGCCTTACGAACGCGGCAAAGCGCTGTGCATGCGACCTGATGTGATGGAATTGGACGAAGCAGAAGAGTTTCCCGGTTACTACAAGTTAGTTTCTCAAATCGTTTTTTCAAAGTGGTGAAATTAATCAAGACCTTCATTTTTCTGGATCTAGCTCTAAATTTCACTGCTTGCAGCCTGAAAAACTGCACCACGCCCATTCCAACCACTGGCACAACGATTGTAGGTTTTAAAGTGCGGCATAGGAGCTTGACCTGAAAATATTTCTTGGAAATTGGAACCGTATCCGAGGAGTGTTGCCTTGTATGCTGGACATCTGTTAGATTGTCGTTGGCAGCCATAGCCAGATATTGGCGATTATTCCAGCTCGAATTGCCGTGTTAAAGATATTTAATATTTTAAATCCGACTTCCGTATCCGTTAGCAAAAGTGGCCGCATTCACCTTATGCTTTTTAAATTTTGAAAAACGGCCTTGCGCCTCTTCGCTATGTTGATGATATCCTTCTTCAACCCTTTGAGGGGTAATGTAACACATGTTACATGATTGCTAATTGTTATATCATTGTGACGTAATAGCCATTTTTCTGAAATTCATTGTAATTTTGTTGTTACCAAACAATTGAGGAATTGTCTCAAATTTTACGAATTAGAATCTTATAATCCTTGCAGGGTTAATTCAGTTTTTTATCTGTTCTTGCATTTGCCTCTTTCATGTCGTCTTTGGTCGTCCGCGCTCTCTCGTTTCAATCACTTCAGAATTTAGCGCTCTTCTCAGCACATCATCACTATCCCTCACAACTTTTCCGTGAGTTCCTTCTTGTTCGCTTGGGTTAGTCCATCTACAGATTCTTCTAAACCCAGCGTATCCATAAGTTCTTGGTTATTCCTTTTTTCACGTTATTTATCACTACACATCGCTCTTGTCATTGCACGCTCATTCCTCAAAACGTTCATCTCATTTTCCACAGACTCCACGTCTCGCTTGTGACTTTGACCTGGCTATATCATAAACGGCGACCTTGAATTGAAGCGAGGCATGGTGTCTGAGACAAGATGAGAAGACGATTTTTTAGTCGGTATTTGTTTGATGCTTTTCAGGGACCAAACAGTCTACTTGGCAATTCGCAACTTAATCATTTCACTGTGGACGTTTAATCCGTGCGAAGTGCTCACAACTTTCAAATGCAGTCAGCATTTGTTGCTTCGAGGGTTGACTCGTGTTCGTCTCTGCTCCATCGATTTGCCAGCCATTCTCTGCTTTGCCACAAGAAAAGGCCTGGTAAATCTTGGTGCCATCAAAAGGCCGATTTCTAAGCCATTGAAAGGAACAGATATAGCCCACTTTGGCACTTTGCCACCTAAATACAGCAAGCAGAAGGTTAATGATTATTTTTACTCAATCAAGTCGGATTATGTTATGTTTAATTAGAACGCGCGTGGTGTTTAAGAGTATTTCGATCAAAATCAGCCAGAGATAGAGGTTTGTTGTTGGCCAAAAAGTAAACATCTGCAAAGTCAAAACCGCACAACAGACAGCCAATATAAGTTGGTATAAAAGGACGGGGAGTTTTAATGGATCGTTAAGCTTGATCTACACTGAAGCCAGGAGCGGTTGAATTCTTTGTTTTATTTCGGCTCCGTCGCAAGTAGCGGTGACTAAGCCAGAATAAAGCAAAAGTTGAGCTGCGTTTGGCCTCAGTGTAGACCAGGGTTGAGGTTTTCTAGTCGAGTTCCTCGCAAAACAAAGTGCGGAATACGCTTGTAGAGCGGAAAGCGATCTCTATCGATGCTGTAAAATGTCTTCCTGTCGTGTTCACTTGCTAACCAAATTCTATTGCAGGAACTGTTAGTCAATAATAAACTTGTGCTCAATTACCTTGTGGAGTCGTACCGAAATCTTTAGAAACGGTATTTACAACTTCCTTGCTTGGCGCTCAGCGCGAAAGAGATAAATCGATACACTCAAGAATAGAGGTTACATTAACAATTAAAAAAGCTTGTAAAATTTAGAGGTTTTGTCACGAAAAGAATATTCTTTAAAATGGCAAGTTTATTGCTTAACGTAAATTCACAAGAATTTAGGGAATCAGATTGATTCGTTGCACATCTTTTTCTAAGTACATTACGTTGCTATCAGTACTGGTACAGTACGGTAACGGTACAGTACCGTTAACGGCGCTTAGCGCGAAAGAGATCGGTGGAGAAAAAGGCTAGCGAGTCCTTGGGTAACGGCGTTAACGGTATGCCTCTATTCTTGTGTGTGTGTGTGTGGCAGCGGGCCCGAGCAGACTGCCCTTCGCAGCGCCCAATTCAACTAAGGACTAGCAGACGAAGCACGAGAAACACAAAAAGTTGCATGCACTGCAAGTAACGCACAACCCAATGTGCAGTTGAAAAACAACAGCTGAATCGTGTCGCTGCAGGTCATTGTGGTCGGCACTGGCCCGGCTGGTCTGGGCGCCGCCAGACAACTGCACAACTTCGGCTGTGACGTCGTATGCCTGGAAGCGAGAGATCGGATCGGAGGTCGTGTTCACGATGACTGGTCGTTAGATGGTGTCTGTGTGGGAAAGGGAGCACAAGTTATAAATGGGTTGGTCTATTTCACCGCTATAGCGTGTTTTAAGCTTTTGTTGATGATTGAACGATCTTTGATTTGATTCTCACGATGGTTTTGTTGCTGTTTTCTTGGGCAAGGGCTATTGCGTTAATGTCCTTTGCATGAAGAACTTGAACAAGCTGTCTATTTATGAGAAGCAATATCAAGTACATTAAAGCAAATCACAGAAAACGGGATGAAACAGATCTGGCAACTTGCCTGCTGTTCTGCGAGTCTGGAAGATGAGAATATAAACAAGACAACAACAAACAAGTTTTAATTGCAACGCCAATCGTTACAAGGGCGCTAAAGGACAAAGTGTTAGACTTGGAAACCTCAACTTTAAGTTATAGTTTGCACTTTAAGTTATAGTTTCCGCAAACTTTAAGTTATAGTTTGCACTAATCGGCGCAAACTATTTTTCCAGTCACACAAGTCACTTGAATTAAAATTTCAAAGCCTTTTGCTCCTTTTATGAAGGCTTAAAAAATATATATAATCAAATTAGTGCTGGTTTTTAGATTTTTTGACACCCAGTTCATTTTGTTCTTAAGTGCCTTGAAAAAGAATCATTTTAACGTGAAGTTTATGCTCGTTGTTCACCTTTATCTCCTGGTCCACGCATGGGCTTCCAATATGCAAAGCAAGTTTTGTACATGCCAACACTTTTGTGCTTGTAATAACAACAATCTAGGCAGTCCGAACTTTTTTGCAAACTGAATTCTCCGCAAATATTTTATTTTTCAATCATTTTGAAACATTTGTTATCTCGACATAGTTGCGTCAACAACCCTCTGGCTCTGATATCTCACCAGTTGGGCCTCAAAATGCACGCCTTGCGTCCTCGTTGCGACCTTTTCGATGGCTCGAGAGAAGGCAAGGGTCGTCGCGGCAGTCCCACCAAGGCAGTGTCATCGCAATATGATAAGAGGATGGATTTTCACTTCAACGCTTTGCTGGACATCATAGTGGAATGGAGGCAAGCGCAAGCTATGGACGCACTTGACTGCTCTCTAGGAGGTATATGCTTGTGCAGTTTTTTTGCGTTAGTAAATTTTTGAGTTCAGCATTCACTGTGATCACAGTAAAATTTAAATGTACTTTGTTGGCCTAGATAATGCTGCTGGGTTTTGTAGGAAAAATTCATCTTTTTTGGATTTCTTTTGCTATTGAAATTGTTGGTTTCTTCTGGTTCTCTGAACAGTTCGTTTACTCCCTATGCTTTGTGTTTTCTTTGTCCCGAAACAGACTGCATACATCTTTGGTTTATTGCTTTTTTCGGTTGAAATGGTTCACTTTCTCTTGTTTGATTGTAGGCTTATAGGCTTGACTGTGCTTCTTTAGTTTTATGTACTGTGGTAAACAAATGACAGTTTCTGTCTTTATACTTCCACTTTTTGCTCTATTGGCACTAATTATTTGCCACTTTGACTTGGTAAAACGCGTTTGCTTTAACACGTGCTATATAACGTCAATTCTATTCAATTTGTTGTACAGGTAAATTTTTAGTATTTTATTCGAATTTTGATTTTAAGTAAACCACGTGACGAAGCAATTGCATCTTTTAAATAGTTTATTAATAAACTTTTCCCTCACTTCACTTGTTCACTGCTCACTGCAAAGTATATTCTCGCAGCTTTGAGATATAATTATCTCTGTAATGTGTTTGAAGTAAATGCAGTTCTCTTTTGACTATTACTTCTGATTATTATTCTGACTATTGCTGACAGACCATTCACTACAGTGGGCCTAGCATAGGTCCCACAAGTGTGACGGTCCTAGCTGTGCTTTAAAGGCCTTTAGCTTCTTGTCGGTCCCCAACTGCACTGAGGAGCCCTGATAGGTTGAAACAGTGTCACTGTCTGCAGTTTGCTAAATACAATTCTTTTCATTGTAGACGAAAACCTGAACCTCACTGAGGTCAAGCCCGACTTGCGACTATGCGATAATAAAACAAAGATTTAAGCCGCTCTTGTCTTCGGTGTAGAACAGGCTTAATGCTTGTGTTAGCGAGCTGATGCGGTATATATTTACTGCTGAGGTTGCATCAGACTTTGATTAACAAGCAAGCCTTTGAGTATAAGAAGTCGTTGATCAGCAGAAAGGATTTGTGTTGCTCATCGATCAATTTGAGTTCAAATTACTTTGTTATTGTTCATCCCTTTTTGCCAAGGATGAAGGAAGAGTGCGAAACGGTTTTCCTGGTAAACCTAATTAAGATCAGGCTCGGGGAGAGTGTTTGTCCATTTCGAACCGGCCATGAATACAAACTGCAGACTAGTAGCCCCACCACGGAGGCAAACCGCGATTGTTAGAAGCGTCCTTTTAGGTCAAGCTGGGTGAAAAGCTTCACTTTTCTCGCTTCGTAGCCGTCGGTGTTGCTGCCATTTCTACCACGGATTACGGATTCCGGAAACACGGATTTAAAGTAAACAACACAGAAGCAATGAAGATTTTGATTTCGCAACTACTCGATGTAAAGCGGTTTGATTCGTTTTCCCCGAGCTGTGGTCGCTTTCGTAGAAAGTTGATATCAATGGATTTTTTCAGAGAAAATTCTGGAAGCGCACAAAGAATGGATGAAGCAAAGCGGCTTGTCGTTCAGCGAACTCGAAGAGCGTTTGCTTAACTTTCACATTGGCAATCTGGAGTTTGCGTGCGGGGCTAGTTTAACGCAGGTACGCGTTTGCAACTCTTCCCAAGCTAATTGTCAAGGAGAGCGGAAATTGTATTTAAATTCGTTTTTCAGGTCTCCGCTTTCCATTGGGACCAGAATGAAATCTTTTCACAATTCAGTGGCGACCACACGTTCGTGCAATATGGGTTCAGTACATTATTATCTGCACTTGCTCACGATCTCGATATCAAGTTTAATTCACCCGTCAGTGCTTTCTTTGTGTTTCTCACTTAGTAGTGAATTCTAACCTAAAAGCAAGTGGTTGATGGTAGAGACAAACCAAAAAACATCGATGGTATTCTTGGCTTCAAAAAGCATAAAACATAGTTTAAGGCTTTAACACTGCCGTAAGTATGATAGATATTCACAAGCAAAAAGCGCTACAGATGACCAATTTGTTTTTGATTGTGTTCATCAATTGCTTATCGAAGTCCACTGCAAGACCATTTGGCAGTCGTGGTAGACATACCAGGTGTCTATGGGATGCACGGTAGATGTCCGCTATGTCTGATTTATTGTGATATGAAGAAAATGGGGCATATCACTAGATTAATAACTCCGTGTTAATTGGTCACAGGTATCTGACGTCACTCTTTTGGACGAAGAAGTGAGAGTGAAGACTGAAGGTGGGGAGGAATATACAGCCGACCGTGTTCTAGTGGCAGTGCCGCTTGCGGTATTGAGGTATAGTTCTTCATCCCTTTCTTTTTTTATAAACGGGGGTGCCGCACGAAACGAAAGCTCAAACAAATCCTGAGCAGGCTGAGCGAGAAACGGTGCTTTCGTTTCGAACCCATCATGCAACCGATAATCTTTCTACCAGCAGCAACATAAGTCCATTGCACTAAACTTGCTTGTTATATAAGGTGGAAGTGTTTCTGTGTTCTGTCTGTCACTACCTACTTCCGTTTCGACGGGCGTTTAATAACGAGAAGAAACTAATTTTTATCAGATTTTGTAATTTTTGTGGTGTTGTTTTTGTAATTGATGCATACAAACTCGTTTGTTTAGATCTGGTTCCATTGGATTTGAACCGATTTTGCCAGCGTCAAAACAAAAAGCGATGGATCGTTTAGGATGCGGGTGTATTGAAAAGGTTGCATTGAATTTCGCGCACAGGTACGTAGTAAGGATTTCAATGTTTTGTCTTTTGAATTACCATGCCGTGGGAGCATTCTGGGTTTGAGAACGCGCGTGGTCCTGGGTTTGAAACCCCGCAATCTCTGTCGGGATTCTTCAGAAAAGAAATTCGTAGTTTTAAAGACTCGTAACTTATTAAATGACATAAATATTTGGTATTAAAGCAAGCAACTTTAATATTTGGTTTTGCAGATTTTGGGCGAAAAAAATTGACGGAGCTAATTATTTTGGGTACGTTCCGTCTACACCAGATAAGAAAGGATTCTTTTCCGTTTTCTACGATGTTCCCTATCCGCAAGTAAGTTGTTTCAGGGTTTCCACTTTATTTTTGAGTAAGACGAGTTTAACCTTTCATAATACAGACAAAATGACGCAGTACGTTTTTTTAGTGCGAAAAGAGCACGGTACTGATGAGCGTCATATCGGGTGAAGCTGTGGAACAATCTAGAAGAATGACGGATGATGAAGTGGTGAAAATAGCACTGTCCATTTTAAGGGATATTTTTCCAGAAGAAGTAAGTTAGTGATGTGATTTCAACCTCAAGTCGCGATGTTACCGAAGTATCATTATATAGTACCACTAAATATAGTACCACTAAATATAGTGCCACTAAATATAGTGCCACTAAATATAGTGCCACTAAATATAGTGCCACTGTATTTCAACCTCCGATTGCGATGTTACCGAAGTTGTCTTCAGACACGCATTAGTGCTATCTCGGTACATTTCGACAGTTATTTACGAAAAGCAATTGCCTATAAAATAACCTTGTCATAGGAAAAAGGGTCCATGTCCTCCTCCCTCAAACAATAATTCTGAAAAATTTAAAATCGAAAGTGCGATTCTTGTTTATTATTTAGATATCGTCTATAAATGTGCGAAAGCGGCTGCTTAAAGTTGCTTAAACTTACTTGCCCGATTAAAACTTCTGTTTGCGTCATTGAACCCTCTATTTATTTGACAGTAATTTAGTTGATTAATTAATTCTTTTTTTCTAGAAAGTTCCACAGCCTCGTGATTACTTTGTCACGCGATGGCGAGACGACCGATTCGCGCAGATGGCTTACAGCTTCGTGAAGAAAGGAAGTAGCGGAGATGACTACGATGAAGTTGCGAAAGAAATTGACGAAAGAATCTTTTTCGCCGGCGAGGTACGCATTTATTTTTGTGGCAAGCAAAAATAAGCGTTGCGGTTCACAGAGTTCTTTACAGCGCGATCGTTTTTATAATCAAATGGGTATATTTTACGATGCATGTCGTACGGCAGTGGTTCTCAACCTTTACAAGTCTGTGGCCCACTTTTGATCTGCAATATTATGCCATGGCCCACTTATCTTCTAATCGAAATCGAAATCCTTTTGTTTGAGATCCGCTATCGATTTATCTTTTTGAATTTTTGGCATTTTGGGCCTTAGAAAACACCATATTTTTTGGTCATCATCGACGTTTTCGAAATGTTCATTTTCCCTCCATATTGAAAACGATGCCGTGGACCATCCGAATTGCTGCTCTGCCACTAATGGGTCATGGCCTATCGGTTGACAACCACTGTTGTACGGTTAATAAATGCATGCAAAACGACGATTATTTCGTTGATTGTGAACGTGGTGACTGGCAGAATGAGGATATTTTTAATCGATGATGCGGGTTTTATACCGACACCAATTTCAGTTTCTCCAAAACTTCTGTGAAATTTTTACAAAATGTCCACTGGAAGGAGAGGGCGTGCTCATATTTTCTGAATTGGCCAACGCTTCAAATATGTCGACCTTTATTCGCGTTCTGCATTGTATTTTGGTTTTTTGCCTGTCTAGAGACGGAACGTTAGGGCTGGGGAGCTGGCCTAATGTAGACCAGGCTCCAGCTCCGGGGCTAGCAATTTTCAAATCTATGGCTCTTGCTCCAGTCAAGTTTTTAAGGTTTTACTAATGTAGTCAAATGCAATATATTTTTAGCCATGGATTTTGCCGATAATACAGTAGGCGCCGCTTATTATGACCACGGATAATATGACCATCCGCTTATTATGACCAATTTGGTACGGTCCGGAATTTCTCCATTTAAAATTCTCCGTTTAATATGACCAAATTTCGGATAATATGACCAACATTTTTTCCATCTTGTTACAGTACAGTATTTTTTCCCGCCACGCACTTATAACTTCTCCTTTTCAACATATTGTTACACACTGTACTAAATTTTACCGTCATTTGTAGTGTTAAAGTACTGTACTTTGTTTTACTGCCAACGTCACACTGTTACTTCGGGTAAACGATGAATTTGACGGTATTTGGACTTCTTGTGGCTTACGGCGTCGATTCAGGAGCTGTTATGGCGGCTTCGGTTTCTATAACCATTCGGATATTATGACCAAAATGGTCTGGTCCCAAGGTGGTCATATTAAGCGGCGTCTACTGTATAACTATATGGAAAAGGAACATTCAAAAATAGTTATGAAATAGCAATAATTTTTAGATAAACACTCAGATCAGTAAACATAAAATTGAAATGCATCTGAAAAATCAGTGGAATTACAGTACTACAGCTACATCTTTTCTATAATTGGATAGGAGCTGGAGGTGCCAAAAATTTTGATGGCTCCAGCTCCGGCTCCACTAGCCTCTGAAAATGAAGCTCCGGCTCCTTTAAAAAATCCCAGCTCCAGCTCCGGCTTCCCAGCCCTGATTATAATACTTCTTTCCATGGTTTCCGTATTTTGCTTGTTAGTGCGCGGTGGTTGAGAATAATAATACGTGGCGCGATTAAAACTTCCAATTGATTTAACAGCGAAAAAAACTAGTTGTAATGATTTCAAAAACCAATTACTATCATTTCATTTGTGCTTCAGTGCAAAATCCGTAGTAAAACAGATTGTGATCAGCTTTAATCCAACGATTGAGTCAATTTTCCCACCAAATCGATTCGAAATACAGATTGATTAAAATATAGCATGCAGATTCACCATATTAACAAATAGATTTCTTTCCAGGGGACGAATCGTCATTTTCCGCAAACTGTGACTGGAGCTTATCTGAGCGGTATTAGGGAAGCTTCAAAGATCGTGAACTGCAATAAATTAAGATATGAAACTGACCATTCGGAAGAGCCGGGCCTCGCAAATGTTGATGAATAATCCGTCCAGTGTCCCTGTTCGTTACTATCAAGAACCCTTTGGTTTCAAACCTATTTTAAGTCAACTTTCGGTTTGTACAATGTACATTGTATCTTACAAATTAACAGTTACTGTCGGCGCCGCAGTACCCAAGCGTGCAGCAATAATTCGAAGCCGGCGGCGCGCTCGCCATTTCGCAGATTTTTGTTGTAGTTTGTTCTGCAAGAACAAATAGGTGTGTTGTAAAATGTTACGTGAGATTTGTGCAAATCTGTGTTAAGACGAAGCCGGCGGCGGCCGCATTACGATAAATGGTTGCAGGTTTATGGTGGAAATGCATTGTGCCGGCAGTACCGGCGACTCCGAAGCCGGTCTGACCGCTTCTGTGCGTAACCGCCGGTCTGACCGGTTCTGTGCGTAGCCGCCGGTCTGACCGCTCCTGTGCGTGACCGCCGGTCTGACCGCGTCTCTGCGTAACCGTCGGTCTGACCGCGTCTGTGCGTAATCGTTGGTCTGGCCACTTCTGTGCATAACCGCGAAGGTTCTCCCTAGACCGGAGGATAAAAATATAATAGAAACTGTTTACTGACAAATGACCATGTTCACTCAAAATTGGTGAAAATCATCAAAAGCCTGCTTTGGTAACACATTTGTTACAGCTGGCAATCTGTTTGGTTTACCAGCAGAAACATTTTTTTGTCTTATATTTTGTGAGCTGCTCGCGGTAAATGTGATGCCATCTATGCTAGAACGTTGATACATGTACATGATACTTATTTGTCTATGTGGTAATATCCTGCATTCTGCAAGCACTGCATTTCTATCACCAGCAGGAAATTACCATGAAGTACCCATCTCAAGTGCACAGCAACCTAAAGTTTTAAGGCAAAACGGAAATTCGTCTACACTGTCGACTAGGAGTGCATTGAGCGAGTGAGACTAGCTTTTGATTGCTGTTCGCGTTGTCGTGATTTATACATTTTCGTCTGCTTGATATACTGTACAGAAATAGCATTTAGGTTTACCCTATTACTGAATTTGTGTTGGTTGAGGGCTAGCTTCCTACTTCGTCAAAGTTTAACGCATTACAATGTTAGTAAAAGAAATATAATTTCCCAGATTTGAAATGTCTACCACCTTGCTTGTTTTGTGAATATAGTTGCTGTTAAAGTCATCTTTCATGGCCTTTTAACGCTCTCCTACTGCACTGTTTGTTTGTATTCCTTATGTAACCAATTCCCAGTCCGCTCGTCTGTGTCTGCTCTTCTCACACACTTAACGTCTTTTTGCATTATGTCGATCTGTTGTGACTTTGTTTTCTATTTTCCGAAATCGATATTTTCTCAATCATGTTTTCATCGCGTAACTGTTGTTTGTAGCTGTTATTTTCCATGCTTGCCCTGCTAAATCTTTTACAATAAAAGTCGTATGAAGTAAAGCCGTGTCCCAATTGCAAGCGTGAATAGGCGAAATGTTTTGTTTAAGATCATCGCATTTGCAATTATACGAACAATAAAATACGGAAATTCATATTGAATCATGGAATTATTACATCACGGAAAATCGTACTAATCTTGAAGTTACTGACGTGAGGAAATATCAAAGAATTGCCGGTAGTCTACAAACTAAAGTAAGAATAATCGCAAAAATACGGAAATCGTCAAAAGCTATATGTATGACTACCCGATTGGGTAAAATTTGATAATTGAGTTGAGGCAACATTCCAGTGTGTTATGGCAATGGCTGTAATTGCTCGCAGAGTTAAAACTAGGGCGTCAAACCGAACCCGAAAGCCGGTATTTACCGTTCATTTTACCTAAATCCAAACCTATATAATTTCACCCTGCTTTACCCAAACCTGAACCACAAGTTTTGTAAAACACTGAACCTGAACCGAAAATGAATCTAAAAAAATCATTTTTTTCACCCGAACATTGGCAATATTATAAATGATTTGACTTCAGGGTTTAAACCTTGTAGGATCTGTGCAGTCATATCCATGGAAAAGACACTTAAAAGGTTTTACCTGAAGTTTCGGGCAATGCTTGTTTGTTTGTGGTTACCCCTTCTCTTCCTCGGGATGGAGGTACGGCATGCCGTTAACCTAATTGAAATTAGGCTAGGGGAAAGATGGCAGCCCATTTCGAACCAGTCTTGAGTGACTGGTAGCCCCACCAACAACAAGGCGGACTGCCACTGGTGGGCACCCAAAAGTCATCTTTTGCGACATGCTGGGTTAGCAACTTCACAATTGTAATGCGGTGAAGTACGGGTGGGCCACCTGTCTGCCACATAAAGGTGGAGGCGTCCCGTCAAGTGCCATGCCCAAGGACACAACAAGCAAGCTTGCCGGCTTGTTCTCCACACGATCCCTTTTTTATGCTGAGCGCCAAGCAGGGAAGCTGCGAATGCCATTTTTCAAAGTCTTTTGGTATGACTCGACTTAGGGAATGAACCCCAGACCTACCGACGGCGATGCAGACGCTCTCACCACTACACCACCGCGCCGGTAGCAATGCTTGTGGTAGCAGTCGTATCGTATGGCATGCTTGTCGTTTTTGGGTCAATCTTACCAGCCCCCACACGACGACGCCTGTTGACCCAGCTCGTGGAGCTACCTATCTGCCACATAAAGATGGGGGCATCCCGTTAAGTGCCTTGCCCAAGAACACAACAATATAACTTTCCTGCTTGTTCTCCACACCATTCTTTTCGTAGTGAGTGAAAGCTGGAACATCGTTTTTTTGTGTTTCGGTATGACTCGATAAGGGAAATGAACTCCAAGTCTACCACTGCGAAGCGGACGCACAACCATTGTTGTAGAAGCGCGCTACACTGTTTCCTTAACCGACCCTCAACCAAATTTAATACAAAACTGGTAATTACAGTTTTGAAAAGACTAGAGCTGTCGCCAAAAAGGCTCAACTTGAGAACTCAAGTCGTTTGCATAAAATGACTCGACATGAATGAAACGTCCAGTGCTACATATATGCTGATCCATGACAAGGGACATCGGGGCCCCGGTTCGGTTTCAAAAGTACCAGTGCACAAAGATGTGATTAAGCGCATAGCCCTGTTTGCTGGATGAGCCCATCTTTTCTGCCATCAAAAATGCTTTTGATTGCTTTAGCATAATGGTTGAATGTAACTTAAATTTAGCTCGAGTTAAATTTTACGTTATCCTTGCAGCTTAAGCATGAGCTTAGCCAACTAGAAGGCTTGGCTCCCTTAACCTTTGGGATTCGCTTCAGAGTGGAGTTAGTTTCGAAATAAATGGGAAAAACCGTTTCCGCATTATTTTCGTACAACAGAACCTACCTTAATTTATTTTATTTGCTCGTGAAATTCGCTTATAATTATGTTAATAAAATTAAATACAAATTTCAGGTAAAGCAAGTTCATGTAAAATTCGCCTGAATAACCACAAACTATTTATATCTCTTCTCCCTCCCAATAAACTATCTCATGTAAGCCTGTTTTCCTTATAATTCAAAACTTTGCCAAAATCTTAGTTAAGTCATAGCCAACGGGTAACACGTTGTAGTTTTTACATGCCTAGTTGTCTGTGCATTTGAATATATAGGCCAATCAGTTCTCATTTGATCTCGTAAAAGAAATGGGGTTTGTATTTAATTAGCACAGAACCCCAAGTTTTTGAAAACTCGGTTTTATTCATGTTTGAAGAGCGTCATTTGTAGAGTTAAAGACCGCAAAATTCTCGGTTTAGGACAGTTATTGCGGGATGTGCAATCGGAGATTTTCATAAGACGGTGTAGCCTATCTGACCAGGGCCTTCAGCACCTCGCTTCATCCGGCCCTGGAATCAACCAATATCTTCGCTTACCAATCAATGCAAACAGTCGCAAATTGTCAGCCACGCCAAGAAAAAATGCCATGTAAGCGTTTAAAGTTTTGATTTAAGTTTGGCAAACGTTCACGACATCAGCAAAACGTCGGTGACTGATTCTGGATAAAGTTCATGCCTATGTGCTGCAACGGTGGTTTCGCACATCATGGACTGTGGAAGTGAAAAACCTGCTGTACCTTCACTTTTATGAAGCCAGTCATGACGAAACTATTTTATTGAATTGGTCACGAAGCGTACTCAAAGGACAGTTGCCTAACACGTGCTCCAGTGACGGTTTTATCAAAATATTCAAAAACTGGATTGTTATTGAACTCTTTCATCTCTCCCAAACCGATTACAAAACATTCAACTTTGCTTTTACACCACCTACCTAGACGGATTTGGAGTCGGTTTTGCTCACTCACTTAAGTACGTACACAACTCCAGAGCAACACATGATTTTAATTTTGCCACTTTTAGCAAGAGATAATTTTAATTAATTTTTAGATAGTTGGGTTTCCACAAAAAATTTGAAAGAGGTTAACAACCAGCCCTCTTAACATATCGGGGTTTGAGCGCTATTGACTACAGCCTACCTGAATATGACAGACTACCAATAAAGCTATTTGCCAAAAACAACAAGTGCTTGTCATTCTGCCTTAAACCTAAAGATCTTTAAGATAACCGCGGACATGTCACTTACATGTCACCGACCATAGGAATGCAAAACAATACTGACATCCCCTGCGTTTTACTTAAGCGTCTGACCGAATCCAGAGAAGCGCGAACATGACACCTTACTTCAGCTACAGTAGTATCTTCCAACGCCAAATAATACGAGCCTGTTTGGTGTCACAACGCTTAATTCTGAAAAATTAACACCGACATCAACGCCGCAAGCATTCTGTCACCTCACGTATTGTCACAGGATGCTTGTATTATACATCACCGGACAACCTTTACAGTCTCGTAGCATTCAAATCCTTGACAAAAAGAGATCACTCGGTCAACAACTCAAAAAACACTGTTGGAGTCAATTTTCCCGTTCGTGACAATAATCTTTGCCGTAGCGAGGGTTACAGGGTTGAGCTGCCAAAAAATGGATTAAACAATTGAATTGAGCTGAGAGCAGGCATTTTAAGATCTTTCCCGTCGCAAGTAAGCGTCTCCAGTGCCTCGTGTCGGGACACCCATTGAATTAAACCGCAAAAATCAAAAACTTGGGAAACAGTGTCGTCAATCGGACCACAGAAATCAACAACTGGGAAAACAGTGTGGCGAGTCACACTTGTAATGAAGATCGGCAAGCAAGCAATCAAGCGAATCAATTACCAAGCTCCACACTTTCATCTATAATGCTGGATTGTTTGCCATTCGGCTCCTGCCACGTTTAAAGATAAACAAGCTTAATACCAACATTTGACATTTGCACGCAAACATGTACAAATATTGTTTATCTGCCTGTCTGCAAGGCCATGTTTCTGGTGCAAACAAATTCCTAAATCTTACAAAATAGCTGATTCAAAATGGTTGACATATATTAAACAAAACGTCTTTTGTTTCAACAAAACGCTAACAACAGTATTGGTTTTGCTATTTTTAGTTAAAGTCTCTTCCACATTTATTTGCAAGTATTTTTGTCGTAGTTTTTTCCTATGTTTGAAATCAGCTCTCCGCAAAGTTATCCATAGTAGATTTAATCCAAGATGTAAAATTCATGACGTTGGTGTAATAACCTGGTATGGGGTCGTTGCCAACAAACAGACCGCAGCCATATCCCCAGCTCACTATTCCAATTTGAACCCAGCAGCTCACATCTTTCTCTTCAGTTCTATATCGCACCTGCAAGCAACGCAATGTTTTCATCACTGACAGTTTTCAGCTGTGAGAGTTATTTGCTTTTGTCGTCTGGCAACAGGAATAGCGCTACAGTTATATGTAAGCGCAGAACTAAGATTCTTATAAACGAGAGTGGAGTTGACAAATGATATATTTGGTTTTGGGGACCAAAGTTATTGGATTCTTCAAAAGCAAGGTGTTCACCTATTCTGAGGTAAAATAACATGGTTAAAAAAAGAGCTTACTCCTTTCTTCTGGCTGTAACCCTGATTATAGGCCAGCATAAAAACATCTTTGTTTGCTCCAGCTTTGCAGTGCATTTTGGACGCTATGAAAATGCAAAACCAGCAATTGCGTTTGGAAGGCTATTTCGGCAATAATTTTAGTAAAAACAAATACAATTTCACTATTACTGCTTAAAGAAAATTAGGAACGGCCAAGTCTTTTTCTTTAAAGATAAACTATTTTGATTAAAATATCAAGTTTCAAAAAGTTAAACCTAAAGAAAGATTCTTATTTCACTTCATTTACTCAACACCTAAGACGTTGTAAGCAAGTCAATGAAGTCAAGCAGACTTAATTATTTATAACATTTTTATTCTAGCAGGAAAGCCAATGGAGTGTTAAGCACAGGGCAACTTTTGAGGTTTGCTTCAGAGTTTTAAATTTCTTGCATTCCGCTTGAATTTCAAGCTCGTTTGAATTTGCCACAAATCATTGCTTTGTGTCTTTCGAAACGACTCGCTAATAAAGTGTTAACACAAAGCTTGAACGCATGGTCGTTCGATGAGTGTGACCATAGTTTGGTCTATTGGTTTACAGTCATGAACAAAAGTTTAAGACCACTATGCAAAAGTGACGATTTTCAACATTTAGCATGTGATTGCATCAGCCACATTTTATTGTTGCAACATAAGTTTGTTTTCTTCGTTGTGTTTCATTTCGCGCCAATTCTTACTTCTGTCCACATTTCCTGGTTGATTTTTTTGCTATTTACTGACTTTTTTTGGTGCCTAAAATGGCCAAGAAAAAATCTCTAAGCGAGGTTTAGAGGGCTCAGATAGTTGCCTTACACGGCCAAAATCTATCTGAAAGGCAAATATCTGCTCAAATGGGGTGCAACAAGACAGCAGTGCATCAAGCGATTGCGAAGTATCAACGGGATGGCTTCTATACCGATAAGAAAAGGACTGGAAGACCACGTGTCACCACCTCACGAGAAGACAACGTGATGAGGAGGATAGTTGTGAGATCACCCACAAGTTCAATGAAGAAAATTAGAGCCGAATTGTTGCGCAGAGGTCGTCGAATTAGTCATATGACTGTTTCCAGGCGTTTATCCAAAGAACTTAATATGAAGTCATACAAACCCACCCAAAAACCAAGGCTCACTGCGGCTATGAAAGCCAAGCGTCTACAGTTTGCTAATAATCATCAACATTGGACCGCCGAGCAATGGGGAAAAGTGCTTTTTTCCGACGAATCAACCTTCCAACAGTTTGTAGTTCGAAAGAGGCACGTCTGTAGACCAACTGGAAAACGTTTTGATAAAGATACACCATACCAACAGTGAAACACCTTCCTAGTCAGATGGTTTGGGGGGCTATGTCCAGAAATGGTGTCGCTGCTCTCAGTTTCCTGCTTCCAGGAACCACTATGAATGGGCCAAAATACGTGCAAATGCTCTCAGAGAAGCTAAAACTTCACCTGCAAGTTCACAATTGTCAAATATTTATGCAGGATGGCGCCCCTTGCCACCTTTCCAAAGTTGCAAAAAATTTTCTGGATAGCAACAACATCGACCTTCTCGAGTGGCCAGGAAACAATCCAGATTTAAATCCCATTGAGAATTTGTGGACCAACATGAAAAATAAAGTGTCGGAAAAGCAACCATTAAGTGGCGCAGAGTTGGTAAAAGCGATAAAGGAAGTCTGGGTAAAAGAAATATCCAAGGAGTACTGCCAAAGTTTGATCAAAAGTATGACAAAAAGAATCAAAGCTGTGATCAAAAACAGAGGAGGCCGCAAAAAATATTGAAAATCGGGACATTTTTTGTATATGATTGTTTAGACTGTATCGTACTGTCTTCCATGTGTTTATGATTGATTAGGTGCGAAATAAAACAATTTGCCAAATGTAAATAAAGTGTTATACTACCTTGTGCTTAGAAACTTGTAATAATTTCAACTGGTCTTAAGCTTTTGTTCATGACTATACAGTTCCTACTTTTGTCAAACGAGCACAAAATGTAATGGAAAAGATGCAAGAAAACAGACAAAAATTTTACGCTGGCCAATTATAGAATGGTCAGTGCACAAGCTAACTTGTTGCGTAATTAATGTACACACTTTAAAAATCTCGGCAATAATTTATACTGTTCAAAAACGGTTTTAGTCTAATATTAAACTTCTTGTCACTGTGAATTATCCATAGCGTGTGCCACAAAATATTGGTTTTTGATGAGGAATCCCGTAGACCTAAAAATATCGTAAAGCAACTGCTTGGGACTTCAAGCCGAGCCAGTTGTAAAATTAAACGAGGCTAAAATTTAAATGGATATTGTTTGGTTCGAAACCGGCAGGTGCAATGGGCTGATAGAGCCAAGTAGTTTATGGCAAATTTTGCTGGGTTATCTAATTTTTTGAAAAGCTTAAACCTGTTTTTTGTTGAGATATTTACTTTTTGTTTTGGTGACGTATTTTTATCTTCTGGTCGCGGGCAAACTTAATTGTGGCGGTTATGTCACAGTAATTTTGTGCTTTATCAACTTTCTCTTGATGTGATCCAAAATTCAAATTGATTGATTATGAATGCCATGAGAACGGTCCTTTCAATAAACGTCCCAGAAAAATTAAGGATTCTGCATCTGTGGCTTCTAAATGATGACGGTGAACAACGTCGTTTTAATACTTGCTCACCAATAAAATGTAAGCAGGCCACAACAAACGTCTCAACTAAAGATGTCAAAATTGCATATTTAAAAATTGGAAATTTCTTTCACCTCACGAACCATCGGTCCACCACTGTCGCCAACGCATGCATCGATAATGTTAACTTCGTGAGATCGTCTCGTGGCACACAACATCGTGTCTGAATATGCAATCTTGAAGACTTTTTCATGATCATCCCAAGGAATTCTTTCGGAAGCAAAATTTTCACAACTGAAAAATTTAATAAAAAAGCTTTGAATTACAAACAATGCAATGTTGGTACTTGCATTTCAAAAAAGCTTTTAAAAAGCAATTCTCAAAAGGCTTTTGAAGTGCACTCATCAATTTTTGGAAAGGTTCTTGTTTTCCCTAAACAGTCCTTGCTACAGGTTTTTATTAAATGCACATAACGTTAGTATAATAGTAATGTGAAATTATTATGGAATTACTTGTTGAATCTTCCCCTTACCAATCATGTTTCTGTGCCTAATCCATCAAATTTAGTTTTGTTTACAACACTATGTTTAAGCGTGGCTGCCAGTGGCAGCACTTGGGCATAAAAGGGAAATGGGTCGCCCAGAGTAGCACTGCTGTAGAGAATAACATTGCAGCAACTAAAAGTAGTTAATTTTTTTGGTATTTTAAAGTAATACGTTTTGTGGAAACCCCTGGTCACTGACTTGCAATTCTACTGATGTCTAATGGCAAATCTACCGTGTTTTTTCTCTCTTTTGTCTTTTCGACAATTTTTTCCTACCGGGACAGAAAAACATTACAAGTTTTTAGAACAAGAAAACGTCTTTGGGATTTAGAGTGTTGCTCACAGATTACGATCTGTTGCAGAATCTTCGAAAAAAGCTCCGGGAGGAACTCCAAAATCTTTAAAAACTGTAATTCCCAAAACTTGGTTAAATACCAGTGAATTGAGAGCAGAAAGAAAAAAGTTTACCGAGAGTTTTCTTTATAAAAAATACAAGTTCCAGCTCGGCCTGTGTCGTCTGCAGGGCCCCCTATTAATAATATTGAGGTTAAGAATATCGTTTCAAAAGCTGCGCCGGCTTCATCCAATGCATAGTTGTGAAAGCAGTCACGAAAAGTTAATGTGTTGTTTATATCGCCTATTTTTTTACAAATCAGCAGTAGAGTTTTTTAAAAGAATTTGATTAGGTCTAAAAAAATTATTACAAATGTTTGCGCATAGGCGCCATATTTTTTCTAAAGTTTTTGGAGTTCCTGCTTCCTGGCTACGTCTGGCTTGTCCTGTTTGGTACTTAGAAACTGGCATTGCTCACAATTGAAACAGCCAACTATTTCAAAAAGTTTTAATCGTTCGTTTTATGAAGTTACTGTAAGCATAATTTTAAAGTTGTGGTGTAGGGGGGAGAGGTGGGGGCACCAAAGTGATTGATACGTATTTTCAGAAATAACCTATTAAACATTCGGACCACTACTTACTTTTTCGTAATTGTATGCCTGTTTGTACGACCTAACGCTTTCAGCTGCGCGCATGTTGCTTAGTCCTGGCATAAAAGCAGCCATGCGAAGAGCAAACTTATTCGGAATAAGGCACCTACAGTTAAGTTATTGGAGTTGCTGAATTTTAACGGATAAAATGAAAAGATAAAAGTCAAGGTTAAGAATATCAAATCAACCAGCGGTGCCGACTTCACCCAATGGCAAAGGAAATTGCTTCAACAGTTGGGTGATATGTAGCTTAACATTAATATTTTGTTACAAAAGATACGAGTATAACAGGACCGTCGTTTACCTCCTCTATTTTTTTTATGACTATCAACAATGTATTTGCTTGGAGTAGACTACATTTTAAAAATTTTACAGACTTGATTTTAAGATGAGTCTTTTGGAAAGTTAAAATATACCGATGGATGTACAAATGTTTTTCTCGAAATTGCAAGTCTGTGAAGCCCAGCCACGATAGCTTTGGGTGTTTTTGTCCGGTACGCTACATTTAAAATTTTTGGAGACTTCACTTTTTGATCAATCTTTTTGAAAATTTAGATAGATCATGTCAAAGAACCATGCTTGTGATGAAAAATAGTCAGAATATAACAAAGAACTAACTTTTATCAAAATTGCAAGTTTGTTTTTAGGTCTAGTTGGAAAAGCGATGTATAAAAAATAAAAAAGTGATTTATGGTAAACAATTTTTTGATCAGTCATTGTTAACTAATCCTTAGCCCTACCTAATTAGAGTCACAGATTGCTGAAAAGCAAATTTCCTAAGCTTTCAAGACACTAATTGTTAGTATCCCATTATAGTCTTTACATATTAAAGTTTCCTGGTTTTTGCTCAGCTTATCGTTTTTGGTGAAAGTACAAAGTTACACTACAGGTCGTACAGTTCAATTTGTTTAGTATAAATACAAGTTGTGAAGATACATGCCATATATTATGAAAGTGGCTTGGAAATAACTTTCAATTTTAATAAATTTAAAAAATGTGTTGAGAAATGAGGTCACAAACCAATTTTTAAGTGGACTGATTTCGTAAAAATTTTCAAGTTTTGAAAAAAGTTATTGCATATGTTGATTTTTTTGTAGCGAAGGTGTTGATCGTGCAAGCCACATGATGTCATTGTAGAGCGAGTTTTGAGCGTGCTGGAAAACAATGAAGCATGCTCAGAAGGCCTAAAAGGCTTAAAAAAAGAATGTGTTGTTTCATCGTCAATTGAGCTTCAGTTGTTGTAGAGTTATTTTTTATGGAAAGCATTTCTTAAATATCTCTCAAAAAAGCTATTACTCGTGTGTTTTCAATCAGCATTTCTTGAGAAAATATGGAGAACAAATTGTGCAGTCAAGCGTTAGCTGTGACGTTATTTTAGACCCAAAAAAGGAATGATCTTTTTTAAGTTGATGAGTTAGGGCATGGCTTTTGTTTGAGCAAGAAATCGTTTAGTTCTGTGAAGAAATGAAAAATACGTTGACTGCCGACCGGATTTTTCCAAAACTGCTCAAAAATGCCAAACGTTTGTTTGGCCAAAATTTCGTTTCGCTTATTTTACAAGATTTCCAAGTTTTGGCGGATACTGTTTAATTTAAAAAGGCCAAAATTTCATGCATAAAATCACGAGAATACTCAAAGTTATTCTTACGATGGCTTCTAGAAGAAAACGAGTATATTCGCAGTTTGGCATCAGAGAACAAACGCTACACTACGAGTTATCTCGTAGTTGGCAGTCAACGTGTTAAAAAAAATTCTCTTTAATGATGACGTCACGGATCCCCTTTTGACAGTCACATCAAGGTTGTCAGGTGAATGTCACAAGGGGATTCGTGAGGGAGGAGGGATCAGCCGTGTTAAGTTTGATGTTCGCATACTCCGAAGATTTGGAGGAGGTAAAGCGTATGTACGTACGTACATACAGACAGAACTCTGCTTTGTATATTACAGGGTGTCCCAAAATAAATGAAACCCACAAAATTGCTAATAAATATGTTGATTTTAACCCTATAGTTTATATTTTTCAGATTTGATAACAGTTATAAATAACAATTATTGTTTTAAAACCCCATGGCTTGGAAATTAGAAGAAAAAATTTTTTGCGTCAC
Organism: Trididemnum clinides; assembly: GCA_963675345.1. Taxonomy (NCBI): domain Eukaryota; kingdom Metazoa; phylum Chordata; class Ascidiacea; order Aplousobranchia; family Didemnidae; genus Trididemnum; species Trididemnum clinides. Next base: position 35,028,075 of record OY776284.1, on the reverse strand, counting down.
GACTTATATAGAGACTAAATCCTATAAGACTGTTCAAACACGCTTCCGCAGGAAGTTTAATTTCAACACTTATCCTGGAAAATCCCAAATATTCCTGTGGTATCGTAACTTTCAAATCTATGGAACTGTAAATAAACGTAGCAAGAAATTAGAGAATCTGTAAGGATACAGATTAAGGTCTTGAGTAAGGATTCTATGCAGCGAGGACCGCGAAATGCCGAGCTCACTACTGCGTCTTCGAATGGACTTTTTCGGGCTCCGGCCAACAGAAACTCTGGACGCTTCCACATTATCTGCAGATCTTGCACTCAATTTCCTTCCACTAGATGGATTCTCTAATTTCTTGCTACGTTTATTTACAGTTCCATAGATTTGAAAGTTACGATACCACAGGAATATTTGGGATTTTCCAGGATAAGTGTTGAAATTAAACTTCCTGCGGAAGCGTGTTTGAACAGTCTTATAGGATTTAGTCTCTATATAAGTCGTGACGCAAAAAATTTTTTCTTCTAATTTCCAAGCCATGGGGTTTTAAAACAATAATTGTTATTTATAACTGTTATCAAATCTGAAAAATATAAACTATAGGGTTAAAATCAACATATTTATTAGCAATTTTGTGGGTTTCATTTATTTTGGGACACCCTGTACATGTAGATTTGGAGCGAAGGGTCAGCTAAATGCTTGCAAGCCTTGTACAATTTTAGGCGAGCGCACAAAATTTGCATTGCTAACTCTCAGCAACCAAATACCAAACAAGGTAACAAAAAAGAAAAGCAGGTAACAGAACCAAGAGATGTGGGATCGGTTCAGCAACAATAAAAGCACATTTTTTTTTATAAATTGATTTAAAGCTGATCTTGTAACACTGACAAAATCGTGATCGAATTGATGAGCTTTTTCTTTAAATCACTCTCTGCGTTTTGAAGTACAGAAAGAAACCTTGGAAACATGTTGAAACATCTGTCTGTTGCGATGGAAACTCGAAGAGAAGGCCGTGTTGTAAATAACATCAGCGGAAGAGATCTAGTTTAAAGCATGATAAATCGGCTTTTGAAGACACCACAAGAATGAAGAAAATTGTATTACCAAAAGCAACTACGACATAGGAAGCTTCTCAAGCCTTTCTTATTACCAGTGGACCTATTTACTTCTTCTGGTTTCAAACTTGTTTTACACAGACCACTTAACTTGATTTGAAAAAGGCTGAGGTAGTATTTCAGAAAGAAACTTACTGGTCTCTCGTGCGGATTTGAATTAAAATTTGTTGTAACGTTTTTGTTGGCCTTGCATTTTGTAACTCAGGAATTTGCGATTTGTTATCGTGACCAAATCCCGTTACCGCCGCCATTACCTCATTTTCCTTGTTTCGCTTCAACAACGCTTTTCCTTAAAACATAGGAACGTTACAAATGGCTGAGCACATGAGGATATCATATTTGTCTGGAAAAAAAATAATTGCTTTATTACGGCCGATAGGAATCGGGCCATCAAACTGACCCTCAAATAAGACCCGTAGACATTTTTCATTTGTAGCAAAAATTATATAGATTTAGGCAATAAACTAGAAAATTGATAATAACAGTAACAACAAATGTAGTTCTACACTACAAATATGAGCTGACCCCCAGCTTTTACCGACTGAGAATAATTTCTACAGTTTAGTAGTATTAAACAACATTAGTGAAAGCCGAAATAGTTACTTTCTATTTCGTATTTTTCTTCTTCAGTTTCGTTTCCTGCTAACAACTCTTGATTCTTTAAAAAGCCTTTTATGCAGCTGCTGTTTGAACATGGGAGACAAACCGGTCGGATATGTGCAGAGTATTCAACCCAACCGAATGTGGTAGCATCAGATAACAAATTTCCATCACTTTTTTGTTTCAATCCAATTTTGATCTAAATATTAATTCACGCGTTTCAGCTCAAGCTTTGCTTGTCAGTCTTTAAGGGAAGATCGGGGGCCGAAGTTCCCCAAACTGTCTTCAGATCCTCCAGAATATTGTCAGTTTCCTTAACCCCATGAAACTTGAAAAACGGGAAAAATACCCACCTTCAAAAGTCTAATTTTCGATAAAGAAATCGTTACTTTGGTTTGTAACCAAAAATACTCTCAAATATGCTTTTCAAGAATCACCCCCTCTCCACGAAACAAAGTGTTACGCATGATTATCAGTTACATAACGATCAACGAACCCTATTAAATGCCTTTCTGATAGTTACGCTCGTACGAGAAGCAAACTTGCAGGCTTTTTTCTACGCAAATCTGTTTGCCCAGAGCGTCAAGCAGGGAAGCTGTGATCATCGTTTTTTAATACCAGTGGTGGTTATACACAGTCGAGTTTTGAAACAGTTCCTACAACATTCAAAGCGAAAGTGCTAATTCCTTCATCTTTGAGACAATTTTTATTATTTACAGAAAGTTTAGCTCATTTCTAATTTTGTAAGCTGCATTTACACGAGGCCACTTCTCGGCCAAGAATTGCAAAATACTACTGATAGGTCAAAAATCGCAGTTAATCAAGTAATTGTTGGTGTATTTAACCTCGTGAATTAACTAGTCGACACCTGAAATTACGTACGTTTTAGCAGTATTTGCTATTCAATGGCCTCAACCTTTCTTCTTCTTGCGTACCACCTGGAATTTGTTTTTACTGTCGCTATATACCTTTAGGCAACACAAAAACAGAGTGCGCTTAAATGTAGGCAAAGAATATAGCTCTTGATAATTTATTATGGAGGGCACAAGCACTAATTGTATCCAATAGTTGCAATAGCTGACACTTCGCCTGTAATTCGGAAGCTGTTTTCGTGCTATCTGGAACTACCTGGCTTAAATCACGGTATTACTACAACTGGCTGAATAAAATCAGTTCGTAAATTTGAGCATTTGAGAGATAGCGATGAAGTTAGAACGCTCTTCACTTCACGATAGTTGCTTGGCTACATAAAGAAATATTTTATAAAAAAGTTTTCGGAAAAAGGACTGAATTTGTCAGGCCATATTTTCTTGACATTGCAGCTGCTTGCAAACAATTATTAGTTTAAGCAGGTATTTACGAGCAGCAATAGGGCAGCTTGATGAACTGGGAACTGGGACGAACTGGGAACAAAAGCTGCGGATGGTAAACTCCGAGTTCGACTTTTCAAAAGTCAAGGCAGCGCCGTTGAGACAACAGTCCGGGCCCAGTACCAACATTAATTCCGGAGCCCCTTTGACATTGATCTGGTAAACTGGAGTAACCGGGTTTGGTAAATTGCTATTGGATGATTGTTTGGCTTAATTGCTCAGGAGTTACTTTCGCTTTGCGCTTTTATCTTTTTTTAACTCCTTTCTGATACGAACAAAACGTTACTGTCTGACCACTTTACTATTCAAATAATCAAATTTCTATATGTGGGGCGATAAATCAAGCACAGTTATATTGCTGTATCTATGGACTAATATAAGGCTAAAAGTAAGTAAAAAACCAAATGTGAATAACATGCAATGCATCATTATCAGTCAATAGCAATTGGAAAATAAAATGCAATCTTCCTGTTTAACAGAGGCAACAAAACATAACAGAATTGATGTGAAATGATTTTGTAAAATCTGACCATAAACAAATTGATTGATCTATATGGGATATCTGGGTTTGAGATTTAGGGGGTTAGGGCTTAAAATCATGTTATGTTTCCAAAGTTATGTGCTTTAAGAGTAACAGGAATCAGATTTTATGTTTCTGGTCACAGGGTCAGGAATTATTTTGGTGGAAGTGGAGGGGGGTGTACAAATTATTTTAAAAAGGAGTATTTAAGCAAATTTTTTGTGGCCAAAATAAAAAAAACATTAATCATCATGTCACAAAAATTATTGTATAGATTATGCATTTGTTAACAGAAAAAATAGAAAGCTTGGGCCTAATTTACTGTTAACATTCGGCGCGACGTTTCCAAAAATTTGGGTTCCCTAAAAATTTCCGGGCCCGGTACCAAAGGTACCCCATGTGCCCCCTGGCAAAATCTACCGTGTCAAGGTTTTTGCAACACAACTGAAAGAATGCTCAAACAAAATATCATCGTTATTTTTTTGAATAGGTTTTGAAGTTTGTCAAAGTTGTTTTGTTTGGTTCTTTTTTTCTTCTCAACCAATTGCAGAGATAAATCTTTCAAAACTTGCTGCTCACGGTTGTTATCTGACCTCGCAATATATCAATCTAAAATCCAAAAGTCACAATTCATTTAAGAATATTTTCCAAAAAAGATTTTCACGTGGAATAGTTCTCCGAAAAAACATCTTCAGCCTAAACAGCATTGTCCTCTTATGGCGCCACTAGTGCTACTACAAGGAAATTGAAAAAGCAATTTGAGGGAAACTTTTTTAATTCTATTAGCTATTTTTCCAGGACGTCGAGGATAAATTTGGACATTGAGCGAGTGCGCCGATTTTCGGAGAAATTTTGGTTTCATTCTCTTATCACTGCTTACGGGCCAGCCTCGCAAAAAACTTCCGTCGAGGTTCAGAGTAGTGTAATCGATTTGTACGAGAATCGATTTAAAAATAGGGATTTTGTGGCGAATGCAGCTTAAAAAGAATAATGTAAGCTCTTTGATATGATTTACGCGTACAAGGGCAAATATGATATGGCAGAAGTGAGCTACAAATTTTATGTAGTCAGTTCTAAAGCTTTTTCATTTTCGTGACATAAACAAATAATATAAAATAACTTTTAAACAAACAAGCTATTCAATAGCGAAAGATGTCACTTGTGTCACGCATGTCACTTGTGTCACGCATTACAACTTGTGTCACGCATTGTGTAAGCCAACGGTACCCTTACCGCTCAGCAAAGGAATATGCCATGCTAAAGTGCAAGCAATCAAACAGTGGATGCACTGTAGAACAATCGGGGACTAAGATTAAAACGCTGGCGGAAAACATAAGGCTAAGTTAGCTTATTGTCTCGAGTGACTATACGCACAAAAATGTAATAGGCCTTCAACATCAGAGCAGAAGTAGCGGTTATGTTACAAGGTTGCAAATTTCAAATCGAATTTGTTTATTTATCATCACGTTTACATTTTTCAGCCTAATGTTGAAACAAAAACCGGCTCAGAGACTGCTTCACATTAGCTTTCTTTCCGGCCTCACAAAATAATTACAAACAGCTCACCAATGCAATATCGTTATCAAAGCGATGAGGATTAGTCATGTTATTCCTATATTGATTGAAATCTCCATTTATATTTTTTATTGTAAAATTCTCGTGGAGAATTATTCTGCTGGATCTAAAAATTTTAATGTGATCTGCAAGTGTTTCAGTTTCTTCGGTAATTCTCTCATGCATCCCTGAAACAAAAATTATTTTGAATGAAAAGTTATTTTTCCGTGTCGTTTTCGCATTGAAAATTCAGAATGACGCTACGACAACAAAATCTGAAGAATAACGCAAAGTTGGAACTGACATCAGTTAAAAGGTGGAATACCAAATCTGTAGTCATAAGTCTAGTTTTACGACAGTGTAATCTATGCAAGAAAATAGCTGTTAGTAGGCCGCATGATTAGCAGAGTTCAGTGACCTCAATCAAAGACGTAGCAGCCGCCCCCCAAACCCCCCAATTGGGGGGGGGCCAGGCCAACTTTGGGGGCCCAAGTTAGTCTGAAATTGCTTTTTGGATACGTGACTATTTTCAGTTCAGCAGACTTGTTTACAACCGATTTAAACTGTAGGAAGAAATTGGCTTGTGACATCATAAGTGAATGCAACGTCATTTTATCTCGCAGAATCTAGAATATTTCGATTGATTTTCTGGTAGAATCTTGAATATTCGATTGACGTAACAATGCCGTTGTTACGCAACAATCATAGAATGGTCTGGAATTCTGTTTGGCTATAAATACCGGGACAATATATATACACTGCAGAGTGCAGATAAAGTATTTTATTGACATTGTATAGAATGAAACGTTCAAAAAGTGGTGCTCAAAAGAAAAATGAAGCAGCCACTGCTCGAGATGCTGTAGCGAAATTGCCCAAGATGACAGATTTTTTCAAGATTACTGAGCAGAGTAGACCTGGCACTAGTACCGAGAGGGATGAAGAAAACTATAGTGTACAAGAAAAAGAAGACTATGACGATCAGCATCAAAGTGATTGTGAATTTCCAGAAAATGTAAGTTGTGATTTACCTGCCAATACGCAACCTTCAATATCAAAAATAACTGAATCTCAATATACCCCTATCCCTGATGACCCATGTAAATGGCCTGAAAGTATTTCTGATGCTCAACGATGTGATATAGTAAAGCGTGGACCACATCAACTAATAATGAATTTTCCATATAATAACACAACTCCAAGGCGACGTTTTTCCTCCAACCATTATAAACGTGTGTTACCTAATGGTGAAAGTGTTTCACGGTCGTGGCTAGTTTATTCTGGGGAATCAGATCAAGTTTTTTGCTTTTGTTGTAAGCTATTTGGAAAAACACTAAGCCCCTTTTGTAGTGGTATAAATACATGGGAGGGTTTTTCGAAAAAACTGAAAGACCATGAAAACGGCATTTCCCACCAACAATGCTGCAGTCAATGGATGTTGCTAGCTGAAGGGATAAGAAATTCATCCACTATCGACAAACGCGAGATGAATATTTTTTTCAATGAAAGACGTTTTTGGAGAAATGTTTTAGAGAGACTTATCGACATTGCCTTGTTTCTATCGGAAAGGAATCTTGCTTTTAGAGGATCTGAAGAAGTCTTAGGATCTCCTCACAATGGAAATTTTCTGGGTATATTTGAGCTTTTGGCAAGAAGAGATCCGATCCTAAAAGAGCTTCAAGACAGAATCAAGAATAAAAACACTAAAGATCACTATTTGAGTCCTACCATACAAAATGAACTAATTGAATTGCTAGCGACAGAAGTTGAAAAAGAAAATTTACAGCAATTGAAATTGGCAAAATATTTTTCTATAATTTTGGACTGCACTCCAGATATGTCACATCATGAACAAATGTCTGTCATTCTCCGTTATGTACTATGTAATGAAGAAGCTGCTGTTGTTAAAGAAACATTTTTTGGCTACTTGAGAATAAGTGACAGTACTGGGAAAGGCTTGTTGGACGCTTTCTTAGAAAAAGCGACCGAACTGCAACTCGAATTGTCTGATTGTCGAGGTCAGTCATATGATAATGGTGCTAACATGAAAGGAAAACATTCTGGGGTCCAAGCAAGAATGCTAGACATCAATCCCAAAGCTGTTTACGTGCCCTGTGCAAACCATACCCTTAACTTAGTTGTTGTTGACAGTGCTAATTCATCGACGGAAGCATTGACATTTTTTGGAGTACTTACAAGGTTGTATGTGCTGTTTTTTCCTCTGCTCAGCGTTGAGAAATTTTGAAGAAACATGTGGAGCTGTCCATAAAGTCACAATTTGATACTCGTTGGGAAAGCAGAATTAAATGCATCAAACCTCTTCGATACAATTTAAAAGAGATGTTGCTGGCACTGAAAGACTTGGAAGCCATTTCCATAGAAAGAAAAGATGGAAGAGCTGCCTCAGAAACAAAATCGTTGATAGCTCATTTATCAAAATGGAGTTTTCTTTTGTCGGTGTTTATTTGGTATGATATCCTATTCCAAGTCAATAAAGCAAGCAAGATTCTTCAATCGTATGGAGTCTCCCTTCATACAATGGAAACGGAAATCCAGGCAACTGAAAAGTTTTTGCAAAACTATCGCACAACGGGTTATGACAGTGCCGCAACATCTGCTGTTGAAATAGCACAGGAATTGGATATTGATCCTTCTTTTCCTCCGTCAAGAAGTGGAAAGAAAATAAGATTGTTTGATTACCAAGGTCAAGAGGAACAACGAGCTACTCCTGAACTGAAATTTCAAAGCAACTTTTTCTATCCATTAGTAGACCAGGCTATTATGTCAACAAAGGAGCGCTTTAATTTGTTACGTGAGGTTTCTTCCGCCTTTTCGTTTTTGTACACACGAGACAAACTTTTGCTTGTGCAACAAGAAAATGCTCTTCTTACTTGCTGTAAAGAGTTCCAAAAAAAGTTCGGTGACATTGATTCTGATGAAATGAGCGCTGAGCTACAGCGGTTTGTTTTAATTTTACAAAAAAAACGCAATCTCAATACGGCTCAAGACTTTCTGAACTATCTTCTAAAGACTCATTTATTTGAATTGTATCCGAATGTGTACATCGCACTTCGAATCTTACTAACTTGCCCCGTGACTGTTGCCAGCGCTGAAAGAAGCTTCAGCAAATTGAAACTGATCAAAAGTTTTAATAGAACGTCTATGACAGACAGTAGACTATCTTCATTAGCCATGTTGTCAATCGAAAATGACTGCGCCCGATCTCTTGATTATGACAATGTCATAAGAGCATTTGCGAACAAAAAGGTTCGCTCCAGACTATTTAAATGATACTGTGTTTTTATAACTTTTTCATGTTTTTCAGTGTCATTGCTTTCGTTTCGCAGTGTCTGCATAAATGTCCTACTGAACTCTGGCATCGGTGCCGAATTTTTTATGACTTGCACCTTCGGTATCGGCATGCTTTATTCTGACATTAGCCTGTTTACTTATGTACAAATTGTGGTGTATTTTCTTAATGCAGCTTTTCAATTTTACACCTCTAAAGTGATATGACCTGTGCGCAGGGGCTCTTGCGCTTACTTTGGGGGGGGGGGCCCGAAGTTGGAGTGCTACGGGACTGACCTCAATCAAAGTTGAAGTTAGTAAACTAAACGCTATTTAAACCAGCGCTGGGCAAGAAACTCCACATTTATCACTTATGTACTTCAGGTCTCCATTTATGGCTTATTGCACCCGGTGCGCAACCAGGGTTATGGAGATAACCAAAGCCACAACGGCCTTTTCTCCGACAATGTTGTCCTGTCTCTAACCGGCATCCGTCTTTTTTCAAAAGAAAGTAACCTGGGTAAAGTAGGATGGTCTCAAAGTTTTTTTTCTCGATTTCTTTCTTTAGTAAACTGAACAGCAGTTGGAGCTATGTTAACATGATGAGTCACTTGACATCAAGCAAGGAAAGAACTAACCAATTAATAAAAGTAATCGTAATCTTTAAGTTCACAACAAGTAGTTGTCGTCCAAACCTATATCGCTTCATAATATTAATGTATTAATCTACTAAGCCAACAGATTTTATGCTGCATAACAGTAGCATAGCATCCTGTATCTTTGCTCACATTGCTTAAGACGTCGCTCTGAATAAAAAAGTACACCTTTGCATCTTACGCAGTATGGATAAACCAAAATTAAGCTACACCTTTCCATAATCTACCCATTTTTGGAGCTCCACAAACCCAAAGGGTTTTTCTGACTTGGGACCTAAATCATTTTCGCGCGTTTGATGAGTTTTCACATGTATCAAATCATTGAAAGAAAGAAAGAAAAGCAGTCGGTGATGATAAATTATTGCACGAATTGTTAAAACCTCGAAACGGAAATGGAACTCTCCTGTTAACTCGTATGTGTCTGGTGGCACGGAGTTCTGAAAAGATACCAAAAAGTTAGCAACAGCGTTATCATCCCCGTTGACCAGAAGATGGCAATACAAAATGTACTAACGATTGAGGAATCATTTTTCTCCGTTCATCTGAAAAATGTTATTTTAAGTGCCTAAAAAAACGATGCCAAGTGCCGTGAAATACGGGTATCCGAGGTTAAACTGGAGATCTCGCAGAGCAAAACTCCACTTTTAGGGAAAGTCTGACAAAATAGATTTACGTGTTCGTGGAAAAACTTTGAAGGAAGTCGAGGAATTTTAATATCTTTGGGCCACATTCGCCGGTGATGGCAGACAGAGCAAAGAACTTGGCATTTGATTTGGCTGTGCAATAACACTTACAAATAAGGTCCTTATTTTGTGATAGATAAACAATTTCAATGTTTATCTATTATAAAATAAGGATCGTTTGACCACGCTGAGTTTTCCATATGTGAATCGTTTTTGCTCTTATCACATTTATGATCATGAATCATCTACATTGACCCAAAAAGCGCAAGTTGTAAAATTGGTATTTTCGAAAGAAATCGAAGGAATATCACGAATAAATAAAATTAGCAACACAGAAAATTTGAAAATTATTTAAGATTAAGCAGCGGGTTCTATGCTTTGAAAAAATTCAGCTGCGTTGGTTTGGCCATGTGAGCAAAATGAACCAAGATAGACTCACTCGTTGAATGCTTTCCCAAACCAACTGGAAAAATGCTGCTTGGCTGCCCAAAAACAATACAGATGAATTACATAAGCAACTTGAATTTTTCAAGACTTGAAATAGAACTATATTGGTCAGTGGTGTACAACTGAAGATAAAGCTTTCTACAAAGATCTTAGGCAAAAAAGTTGTTAGCAAAAATTTTGTAAAATGGTACGAAGTCGACCCATAACGTTCCACACAACGCGCTGGATAAAATCAACAATTTAGACTTGCTACGTTTACAAGCTCACATCGTTGGAAAATTTGTGTCTTTGGAAAGAAAATTTTAGCATTTTCCGCCAAGGCTTTCAATCGCGACATTACGCTCAGCACTTTTTGAAGAAAATGATAAAAATAAATCTTGCAAAAACATTTAGCTATAACTAGGCAGAGTTGTAAACGGGCCGAAATTTTAGGCCCGAACCCGAAAAATTGTTTCAGCCCGATTTGGGCCCTAAATCTAACAATTCTCCAATAAAGTAACAAAAAGGTAAGTGCAAAAGGACAGCAAAAAGGACAGTAAACAATTAACAAAAAGGACAGGTAACAAAAAGGACAAAAAGGTAACAAAAAGGACAGAAACAATATTACAACTTAACGTTTATTACTATTACTTTTTCTATGTTTCTGCGCTTAAGCAGCTACAGAAACATGGAAAAAGTAAGAGATATAAAAACAACAAAAATCATTGATCATATTTTACGGCAGAGTTAATTAATTCTATGGCCTCAACAGTTGTCGGCGACAGGAGGGCTCGTCTGTCAGATACAGTTAGTCCGCACGACGAGAAGTCTCGCTCTGATTGAGCACTGGAACACTTAGTTGCAAATATTTTTCTAGCAACTTTAGCCAGAACCGGAAACTGCCCTTGGTGAGAGCGCCAGAAAGTTAAAGGATTTCCATCACTTGCGGTGTCCAAGCAATCTTTGTAGGCTTGAAGTTCCTATTTAAAATTACATGCTTTAATTGACAGTCAAGACTCAAACAAGTAATTGTTCTTGCAGCCTAAAAAGCCTATGCAGTATAGAAACAAAACAAACAGTAACGCACCTGACGTAGAATGTTTTCGTCGTGGAAACTGGTTGACAGAGGGTTGGAATTAACACTGCTGGAGGCCCCATCGCGGAAATCACTGAACGGATCTTGTGACCTTTCCAACCTTGCTCTCTTTTCGGGGGGATTAGACTCTTCAGTTTGTGGAACTTTTGCAGCGACTTCTGCCATATTTTGCAATGCCCACTTATCGACATCAGAAAGCAATGTTTTCTTGAACGAAATGTCATCCCCAGTAATGATTGGCAGAAATTCGAACCTTTTGAAATGAGGGTCCAAGAACGTGGCCAACCAGTGATGAGCTTTTAAAGATGCAGCAAAAAACGATCTGTCAAGCAGCAGCGTAAATTCTTTTTTCAGCGTGGCGACAATGGGATTGTCGCCGACGCAGGGCTAGGCTAGTGCAGCTGCCTTATAATAGGTCAAAACAGCAAAATTAATCGTCGGTTTCGAGTTGAACTGCAAAACCTCAAATAATTTTCTCAAAGGCTGCATAAACTGAAGAATGTCTGCATTTAAAGTACGATTTACTGATGCAATCAGAAGAGCTCGATCTCGGTGCGGTTCAGAAAGAATACGTACGAAGGTGTCGTAACTTTCGTTTATGGAATGTGCCCTGTCAATCAGGCCTTCCCATCTTTTTGTTGTTGAGCTTTTTTTTAGAGATGCAGGAAGTTGCTCTTGCAATCCAGCGGCCTGATTACAGTACTTGGCGAGGGCTGCTGCATGGTTGTCGTATTGCTGCAACTCTGGCTCCGAACTGCCCCTCGAGCCCACATACTTGAAAAACACGTGTGCAGCCTATGTGCCATGCAGTCCAGTCGTGCAGATGAATCCAGAAGCCCGACACCAAACGCAGCAACAACATTAGCACCATGATCAGTGGTTGCAGTTATTCTGGATGCATCGATGTTATAGTCGTCCAATAACGCCTGTACCGCTTTCGGTATGTTTTCCGCGGTATGACGCTCAGTTCCGAAATGACTAACCGCCAAACACTGATGCTTCAGTTGAAAGAGATCGTCTACCCAAAACGCGTGGACATCAAGATAAAACTTGTTATTAAAGTTGGAAGTCCACAAATCCAGGGTAACAGAGATCGATTCTGCTTCTTGCGGCTATTGGAGTTTTAAGCGCAAAGAATCTTTCACTTCTATAACCTTTTTTTGCAAAATGAGGAGATAGTGTTTCTGCCATACAAAGTATGTTTAACACCAAAACGTCCATGTTTAGCAGCAGTGTTAGCGAACGTTTGCAACAGAGTTACGAGACCATCATTTTCTAAAGAATTAAAGCTATGGTAACCACGCACGCAAAACTGTAACTCGGCGTTTTTGATGTTCACCTTTTCTGACTCATTCAGCTTCGGCGTCTTTTTGTTCAACAGGGAAGTTAGGAGCTCTTGCTTTCCCTTAGAAGGCTTGCAATGTTCAGTGTGACGCTTTACGTGTGAAGATCCTGTCGATTTGCTATCATACTTTAAGATGCATTTGCAAATAATGCAAGATACATTCGCAGGTAAAGGACTTTCAGTAGCCTGGACGTCAGAGGCACCAGCATCTTCGGATTGAACACGACGAGTGACAATTCTAATCGTTTTCCAGAAATCAGAACGGCCTGGGGCTGGCAAGAAATTAAATCTTTCAGGATGATTTTGCACTTCACTGATTAAATGCTTAGACATTTTAAACACGTATATGCATTATGCAATGGAAAATCTATAACTAACTGACTAGCCTGCAAATTACAACTGCTTTAAAGTAAAGTCAAGCTACAACTGCCAGTTGCAGCGCACATACACAACAAAGATTCTATTTTCTATTGTTGATTCTATTTTCTTTTGTCTTGTTACGTCATTACACAACAATGTCTACGTCTAATCATCACAATGCTACGAATTGCTGTACAAAACTGCTATGCGTCAAAAAGCCACATAGTCGTTCTAGGTAGTTTTAACAATTTTTTTCCTTTAAAGTGTGAGACCAAGTTCAGGCCCGAACAAAGCCCGATTTATTTTTCAAACTTCGGCCCGAACCCGTACCCGACCCGGAAAGCCCGGCCCAACTTACAACTCTGTAACTAGGGCCCGCTAAAGTCAATAAAGTCAAAATTTTTTCAGGATCTTGTTACATGATCAAACGTGTACTAACGTTCGTTTCAGGTCTTCAGGAGTCTGTTTAGGTAGATTTTATAAGTCAAAATTTTGCATAAAATCAAAACTTGTCAAAATTATCTTCATCAAAAATTTCCTTACAAATACGAACAAACTTAGATTTTTTTGAATTTTTGAGCTCCTATTAAAATTTTATGCACGGTTTTATTTGATTTTAAACTTCTCAAATAGTTGCAATGGTAAAAATGCGTGCGGTAATTGAGAAGGAAATAGCACTTATTATGCATCAAATCGTCATTGTTGATGCATAAACACATAATTGTTAGACAATTAATCTATTTCTACAAAACTTTTGCGCTCTTTACACGTGGTCTTTTTAAGTCGTAGCTTGCAAAGCAAAGAATGCCTAAACAAGCCAAATCTTCTACAGCAAAAGTTAGGCAAATTTGCCAGGAATATCCGGATGAGTTTTCGGCAACTCCTGTCCGCGACTTTCGATGCAAGCTTTGCGACGTGTTAGTCAAATGCGACAAAAAGTTTTTTGTGGAAAGCCACCGAAAAAGTAAGCAACACCAAAGAAAATTGGAGACGAAGAGCAAATTCCAAAGTAAGCAAACCTTTTTACAACTCGATCAAGTAAACTTCAAGGAACAGGTTGTCTCTTCATTCTTAGCTGCAGATATCCCACTTCATAAACTCAACCATCTTTCTGTAAAGTCTCTGTTTGCTACAATGGGAAAAGTATTGCCTTCGGAGACTGCAGCCCGCGCATGTGTTGCTAAATTAGCATCCCAAAAAGAAGAACAAATTCAAGAATTACTTTGTGACAAAAAAGTTTTTTTAATTGTGGATGAAGCAGAGATTGCTAAACAAAAGTATATTAGTGTGCTTGTGGGCAGCTTAGATGCCCCAAATCAGACATTCCTCGTTGATTGCCATCCACTTGACAGCGGTAGCAATGTTAAATAGCAGTATTATTCTGCACACTGTTAATCACATATTGCGACAACTTGAAATAAAACGCGAGAATTTTTCATTGTTGTTGACTGATGTTGCTCAATACATGTCTTTGGCTGGAAAGACATTAAAAGAATTATACCCTTCTTTGATGCATGTCACCTGCGTTGCGCACTTACTACATAACTGCGCTATGCGTGTGCGTGCTCATTTCAAAAATATTGATGAAGTAATAGCAACGACCAAGGCAGCAACAATCAAAAACAATGATCGCAAGAAAGATTTTCAAGATGCTGGTCTGCCATCTCCTCCTGACCCTGTAATTACAAGATGGGCAACTTAGCTTAGAGCTGCCTTATATTACAGTGAGAACCTTCCAGCTGTTCGTACCATTGTCAACAATTGGACAAGTGCAGGCCTCTTAGTCAGCAGAGCATAAGACGCTATCAATGTGGAAGATTTGGTGCCGGACTTGGTTAAAATAAATCAATACCGGACTCTAGCAGCCAGCGTAGAGTTCTTAGAAGGAAGTGCCTGCACGATAACCGAAGCATACGGACTGCTGAAGAATATGCAATTCGATGATGATCCGTGCGCAATTAAAAATTACATTAAAAAACGACTATCCAACTCTGATGTAAAAACAATAATAAACTGTACCAACTTGACAATTGACCCAACAAGCTACGCACTATTGCAAAAAGCCCAGCCAACTTCTGCTGCTGCTGTTGAGAGGTCGTTTTCTATGCTCAGTAAATTACTGAGAAAAGACAGAAATTTTGATGTTAAGAACGTAAAAAAATATATGATGCTGTATTACAATAAAAGTCCTGGTAATTATACTGTGTGGCTTTCGTTAAAAACATCATAGACAGACTGTTAATGTCAGGGCCTCCAAGAGAAATCTTTCAAGGCGGTACAAAGCCCATGTGGGGCCCCTAACACTTGCTAAATTATTTTGCAATAAAATTGAGGGAAATTAATGGGTACTTACGTATTAACGGGAGGACCTTTAAAAACACGACTCAAAAATTGAAGTAAATTATTTATTGAAACGGTTAAAACAATAAAATACTCCCTTCCAGTGTACACTGCCCCGTACATTTACATACCGGGCCTGCCCCTTCAGTGTACACTGCCTTTCTTTTAAATAAAATAACATTAAAAATCAAAGGTCCTCCCGATAATACGTAAGGACCAATTAATGTCTATTAAACTTCAACAAATGCTCAGTTAATAATCATATAGAAGATTATCATCAGTGTTAAAACAAACCAGTGTTCAAGCAATGTAGCAATATAAAATACGATTTACACATTTACATTTACCATTTATAACGAGAATTTTAAATGTTCATAGAAAAATCTTTGTCAAGGAAGAAATTAGCAAAAAATCATTTAATTAGGTTACTTTAATTTGTGCTTTTCTGGCTTTCTTATGTGCAAAATTTCTAATTACACTATCAAAATCAATTTGTCTAGCAATGCTAGGCTCAATGCTCAGTCTTGCTAGGTCAACAAGTCGAGTTTGAGACATAGTAGACCGTAAATAGTTTTTGATAATTTTAAGCTTGCTGAAAGATCTTTCAGCAGATGCTACTGTAGCTGGTATTGTCAACAATATTCTCAAGCTGATACAAACATTTGGAAATAATTCACACAATTTGTATTCTTTTAACAAATTTAGCAATTCTAAAGGTTTCAGCTGTGGTTTTCCAAAATTAGCCTTGTGTACTATTGGTAAATGCTGCATTTCTTCTGCAAGATCTTCATCATCAAGGTCTGTAGGATATTGATGAGCTAACCTTTTTGCTTTTTTTTCTAGCTCACTTTCACACATTGTGGGATATTTCCACAAAAAATCAAAACTGTCAGCCAACCTCTTAACAGCATTAAAACGTACAGTTAATCCGGCAACAACATTATCAATAAAAACATAAAACACAGTTTTTCTAAAATAGGCCTCTTCTTGGGAATCATCTGTGTCATTCATTTCTGCCATATTGGCTTCAGGTGTACTTGTGCCATCATGCATCCTTGTCCTCTTCCGAGATACATGTCCACGTCCATGGGAGAATTTGATATCCATCTTAAGATTTAATGCAACCTCTTTTGCTTCATTCCAGATTCTTTTCCAGTTACTTCGTAGTTTCACCATATCTTCAAGGAGAGTTTCAATGTTAGACACCTCTACATCCAGAGTGGCATCTCTTGCTTGAATTACCTTGTTGCAAATATCTATTGCAGCCAAAATTTTATACCAAACTGCCGACATTAGCACACAAATAAAACTACTTAAGTATGCCAACACTCCGTTGATTTCATTTCTTGTCTTTGCTGTTAAGTTAAGCTCTAACAGATCTTGCAGTGCTAACTGGATACCATTAAGATGAAATGCAAAAGGTTTGATACACTGAAGTCTATCAGACCACCTGGTTTCTGACATGCCATGTAGAGAACAACCTATGCGTGCATTAAGTAATTCCCATCGTTTAGGGCTAGAGCTGAACAAGTTATAAATTGTTTGAACTGTTCCAAAATATGTTATTGCTTCTGGCAGACTCTCGGCAGCATCGTTTCCACATAAATTGAGAGTATGACAGCCACAAGGAGAAAAGATTGCCAATGAATTCTGTTCTTGTATTTTTGCATGCGCACCTTTATACTTTCCTGCCATGTTAGCAGCATTGTCGTATCCTTGTGCCCTACAATCGCTCAGAGGAATGGCGTGCGCTTCTAAGGTATCCATGATTAATTGAGCAATATCTTCCCCCCTCTTACTGCTGCAATCAACAAACATAAGAAATCTTTCTTGTACCTCATATCTATCATCCTTTAAGTTTAAATACCTCAACAGGATCGTTGTTTGCTCCACATGAGAAGAGTCTGGAGTTGCATCCACAATAACTGCAAAATATTTTGAAGCCTTTCTTTCTAACAAAATGTGTTGTTTTACAAGGGTAGAACATTCTGAAATAAATTCGTTTTGTGACTCTGGAGAGAGATAATGAACTTGAAGGCGTTCACCTTTTCCCTGGTATTCCTTAACCTTGTTCACATGTTCTTGGAGAAGAGGATCCCACCTTGACAGCAGCTCAATCAGACCTAGGAAGTTACCATTGTTTGGATCCCCAATCCGGTGTGATGATCCACTAAATGCCAAACCACGTTCCCCCAGAAAAAGAACAACATCAAGTATACGTTTCAGCAGATTGCACCATTTCACTGCTTCAGTTTGGTAACTTGCTTCTAATAAAGAGTCAACCCCTTTTCCAGATAAAAGACGTCTTTCAAGTTCTTTCCAAGCTATGTAACATTCCTTATGGCTCTTGCTCTTTTCATGTTCTTGGACCCTAACACTTACTTTTCGCCACTTTGTACCAGCTGTCCAGCCTCCAGGCGATGCTAGTGCAGACATTGAAGATGAAACGCTAGTGCTGTGCCAAAACAGTCGACATGGCAAACAGTATAATGCTTGTTTCATTTCACTCCAAACAAGAAAATCTCTCCTGTGCATTTCTCCATTAGCACCACGGAATTTAAAAATAATTTCTGGAAAAGTTTGATTGTCCGAGTCGTTTGGAAATTGTTTAGGTAGCGGGATGTGACCGATGGTTATATATTTTTCTATTATTGCTTGAGAAGGAACTTCATCTGTAATGCACCCAATATCAAGGCCAATAACTGACTTGGCATTTATACTTTCAGAACGATTTTCATGTAGTTCTTTTCCAGTCTTACTTCCTGCAGAAAAAGGAATTTTGCTTTCCTTTGTACCAAAATTAAGTGATTTGGTATTTCCTACATCTGAATTGGAGTTTGCATTTCCCAAAGACACTTCTTTGTTAGTTTCGTCTGCAATTATAGCAACTCTTCTTTCTTTTGAATCGACCTTCTCACAGAAGAAACTTACTGAAGAGTCTGGCTTTTCACTGGCTTCTCCTAATGCTTTCGTAACAGAAAGGTTTGCAGAGTCTTCTGCCTGAAGTGTATTAGGCCCTAATAGCCCAACCTGGAAGAGTGTTTGCTGCCCTTTATTCTGCCTTGCCTCTCTTGCCACCCTTTCTTTTCGTTTCTGCCATCCTGATTTGTGAGGATACATTCTCAATGGGTTACTTTACTTTAAATCAAAAGTTTTTTTTATAAAATTTAAATGTTTGAAATTGAAAAACGTAAAGAAGAATTCAGCTAAAAAGCAGAGGTTATCAAGAGATCTTTAATCTTAACATTTAAGACGTAAATCACTTGTTTACTGTGACCACAGAGTTCAAGATTAATAAATAAGTAGGCCTATAATACTTGTAACAGTTGTTTAATGGTGAATGAATCATTGTTGTAATATTATTAAAACATTTTTTTAAGCGACGATCTCAGCCATAGATCTAGCTTACAAATATACAATGAAATTCTGTACATTAGCTTGGCCTGAAATGAACACACTTACCTACCGGTCGTAAGATTTAGGCCTAGGCCTGTTTGTCTACCCTCAATATGAGAGCTAGCACAGTTAATATGTCAGTCTGTTTGGCAGGCTAGTGGCTACTGTTTGTCTATAATAAGCAGTAATCAATCCATACCAGGAATTATAATACTGTTTAGTCGATAATATTCACATATAATGGCATAATGACAGCCGACTTTGTTGCCAAGATAGTTGCGTATTTACGCGACTCCTACATGCGTACACACGATCTTGGCCAAATGTTTAAGAGGAGTCGTGGGCCCCTCCTTGGCTCTCGGGCCCTGGAACAATGTACCTGCTGGACCCCCCTCTCATAGGCCCTGGTTAATGTACAGTACAGTCGCGATAAGAACGCATTTTTTGTATTACACACTAATTGATACCGGTACACACAATGGCTCATTATCCTAGGTTTTGACGGCATACGTCGCTTTGTTGCATTAGCTTCAAGACTGAGTGATTGAGAAAATGTTTAAAGCAGGCTGCCTTCTTCTTTAAAAACTTATGTAAATTGCGGATAATAAAACATTTTTAATCAAAAAAGTGCAACAAGACATAAATAATAGGCGAAAGCGGTCAGGTCAAAATAAAGTCAAAAGTTTGCTAAAATAAAGTCAAAAATATATTTTTTTAGGTCAAAAAAATGGCCCTAGCTATAATGTTCTTTTATCCTGTAAGAATGTTCATTAATTTGAAAAGTGATAAACTAGATGCTAAAATTTGTGCAAGCTGTAATTGCTTCTGTCTAAAAATTCTGATTTAAAAAAAAGTTTTTAATGATGACGTCATTATGACATCATATTCCCCCTTATGAATGAAATGAAGTGGTGTCATATTGTATATAAGGTATCGTAACGTTAATTCCAACGCCACGCAAGTTCCAATGCAGATTAAGTAACCCATTACATTTTTTTACCACCCGTAATCTCGGATTCACACCCTGCGGCAGCTGGTGCTAATTGCAGGTAAGAAACCCACCAGAAGTCATTCTTTACTGATATTATCTTGTGGCGGTGAATGATGACGTATGGACTAGTCAATATTTAAATTAGCATCACATTTAGCTAGAGATCTCGGATTTGCACGGTTCTTTGTAATATACATCAGGGTGGGTGAATTTTAACAAAGGCGGGCTAAGGTCACCCAGCTTAGTGTTGTCGCTGGACTGGTGTGTATCTCTTTTTGGATAATCAATCTGCAAAGACGGCCACAAGCCGCATCGATCGACCAGCCGCAAAAATTGAACTCGCGTGCCGCAGCTTGCATTCTCCTTTTTTACGTTTGGTTGGAGGGTAAAACTACTTACTACTGGCGATTTTCGCACCAACCAATCAAGCGTATAAACACTTCAACCAAATAGGCCAAATCCACTCCCTGCTGTTTGCTCAAGATTTGATTTTTTTCTTTTTTAGACGCATCGAGAGAATACGCCAAACCTGACTTTTCTTCTTTACTATACAGTGCAATACTTAAAAATAAACAAAATAAA
Organism: Trididemnum clinides; assembly: GCA_963675345.1. Classification (NCBI taxonomy): domain Eukaryota; kingdom Metazoa; phylum Chordata; class Ascidiacea; order Aplousobranchia; family Didemnidae; genus Trididemnum; species Trididemnum clinides. The sequence goes on along the minus strand of OY776284.1, from coordinate 35,007,771 downwards.
TCGTAAAGTAATGCAAGAGACTAGCAATGCACTTAGCAAACTGCAGACAGCGACACTGCTTCGACCTATCAGGTCTCTTCAGTGCAGTTGGTGACCGACAAGTAGTTAGAGGCAGCCTCTACCTTCTTGTCGGTCACCAACTGCACTGAAGAGACCTGATAGGTCGAAACAGTGTCGCTGTCTGCAGTTTGCTAAGAAAATAGATTGCGGCTTACTTGCTATTAGATCTTACTTCCCCAACACAAGTTACACAGATGACTATTGATATGTTGATGAAAAGAACACATACAGATTTATAACAAAACACAATTCAAAAAATATACGATTTCAAAAAATCATTGTCGCTTACCAAATGTTAGCAAGTAGTTTTTTTGCCATCTCAGAGATGTTGTCACTTTTTCGAACAGATGAGCAGCAGTTAATACCCATTTCTTGTTTATTAGACTGCCTCCACCCACAAAGTTTGAGAATGCCTAAAACGAACTCAAAGACTAATAATGTAAAACTGGAGCAATTACTTTGCTAGTTTTCAAAACGCTAAATGATGGGGTTGCAGTTTACTCCAGCTACTATGTCGTATACTTGTATGAGGATGCATCAATCCTGTAGTAGCACTCCACCAGGCACATGGTAGTTTTTTGGCCTCAAAAGCGTACTTTTTATTTGAAGATTAGTTTCTACTACACCACGTAGCTACACATGGTTGTTTGCAAATGAAAACTCAGCTTTTGTTGATGCCAAATGTGAGTCAAGTTGAGATGACCACCAGGTTTTCGTGCTTGCTACAGCAGATAACCTTTTCCATCTCAGCTTACCGGAAACCACGACCTTTGAGATGAAATAACCTGTATCACCACATGATTGCCATATGAATCATTTCGTAATTTTTGTGATAAAGTACATTGTAAGATCATAATCACCTTAGCTCTTTTCAGTGGACGCATTATAGTCACTAGCAAATACGTAACAAAAAGCATTGGACAAAAAACTTTTTTCAAGACTAAATCAATAGCTATTTGCGTTCTATACACATTCCGAAATGTTGTTGATATGATTGTGCTGGTGGTGTGTATTGTGTAGTAGATATGCATCACGCTCATACGTCACTTTGAAGATAGACCACATCACAGTGAGAGCTGCGCATTGTTACAATAAAGGCTTTTGAAGTTCAGTCAAATCCTCTGGTAACTCTGCTGCTAACATGAAACCAGTTGTTTTTACGAATAACAGCAAAGATTTGCCATACAGTAGTTTAGTTTACCACTAATCTGCAGCAGCAACAGGGTTTTGATCACGGAAAATTCTGAGATTTAAAGCGTTTTTTTTTGTGTCAATCCTGGGATTAATTTGATTATTATTTCGGAATTTCAAGAATGTATTTTCAAGCGACGAGGCGAAGCCGTTTGGAAGTAACAGTCTGTGTTATCACAGTCGCATTATTTGCTTACTGTTCGATAGTATTAATGACCAGCTATCGTGGAACAATCCTTTAAACCAAGAGTCTGAGAATTCTTTTGCCCCAAAATTATTTTAAGAAAAATAGAATTATCTCACTATTATTCAAACTCCGAAGCAAATTATAAGCTATCCAATGTAAGTAGCCGAATAAATATGTTTTACGATTGTTGAAACTAAGTGGCACCTTCTAAATTCTTTCCTAATGACTTTTATATTTTCTGTTTGTCGCTGGAATACTGAACATTTTTATACAATAAAGGAAAAAGTTTAATCATGCCTTGGTCAATAGAGCAAAAAATCTTATCGGTAAAGAAATCATGCCTTGGTCAATAGAGCAAAAGATCTTCTCGGTAAAGAAATCATGCCTTGGTCAATAGAGCAAAAGAATGATAAAAGAAAAGATCTTCTCGGTAAAGAAATCATGCCTTGGTCGATAGAGCAAAAGAGCAAAAAAAGATAGAGCAAAAGATCTTCTCGGTAAAGAAATCATGCCTTGTTCGACAGAGCAAAAGATTTTCTCGATGAAGAAATCATGCTTTGGTTGACAGAGCAAAAGATTTTCTTGATGAAGACGTTTCACGAAGTCAAGGCCATCAAAATTGTTCAAGCAAGGTACAGATGGAATTCTAGCTTCAGCACATTTTTAAACAGGAGTCAGATTTTCAAGTTGGTCAAAAACTCTATAGCCCACGGCTCTAGTGGAGCTCGCGGGGTAACTATCTTCTTCCCTTTAAGCCTCCGATAACCATCCGAACCAATGAGAACGTCACTGGAGTTCAAGAGTCAGTTGGGACTCAGAGTCTGAGCAAATTTATATGACGGAAAAGCGAAGAACTTGACGTTTTTGTGTTTTTTTAAGGCGCATTCAGGTTAAAAATCTGGAACTTCATCCTTGGAGGAACCAGATAAAGTATCAGCTAACCAAAATTGATATGGAAAAGAGGGTAGCCATGTGACAGTGGTACTTGTAAAAGATGGACGACGATGATAAAGAATTCTTGAATGAGGCTGGTTTTCAAATAAAGCCCACTTCCTCTTAAACGATCGTGTTAACTCCAAACCCCGGATGTTTGGGGAAGAGAGAACCCCACAAAGTCGTTGGACGCTCTCGGCAATGAAAAAAATACACAGCATAAATTGCCATTTCCAACCATGGTATCATCAAACCATTTTTCTTTGAAGGTAACCACGGTAATGCAGTCAGTAACTGTGACAAAAGAACGCTACGGTCTAGTGCTCAAGCAAGTTTGGGTGCAGGACAAATCTCAAGAAGCATGAAGATCTTGATGAGAAAGAACAGTGGTACCAGAAAGATGGCTCTCTTTTTCACCCGGGTAATGTCGCCATGGTCTGGTTCCGCGACAAGTTTCGAGATCATCTCATCATCAGCAAAGCTGAAGTGAAATCGGCACCTCGCTCGCCTGACATGAATCCAACAGATTTTTTCTCGTGGGGTTCCTCAAGGGCAACATTTTCCAGAATAAGCCACGCACCGTTGCTGTTTGACTGCAGCCACTACTGTCAAGATTCAGCCCACCACTCAAGAGGAATACGAGGGAGTTATTAACGGTTTTGCATTTTGCGTTTAAGATTGCCTTTGACTGAACGGTTGATATTTGGTTCTCTGAAACCCTCTCAACATTTTATCTCAGATTTGAAGACAAAAGATTGTAGATTCTAAAATGTAATGCTTTTCTTTTTCACTAAATGTAATTGTCATCATTGTATTATTTAAAATCCAAGCTTTATGCGCAATCGTTTTATTTCAACAACTGTAAAAAACTCAGTATTAAGGAAAATTTTATTTAAAAGATGCTGTTAATTTTTCAGATTTTACAATTAGTTCAGTAAAATTAAGCGTTACAAGGAAAATAATTGCAATGATAAATGACACACAAAGAATGAGATTACTGAAGACTTTTGTTATTAAACTGTATGATTGATTAATATTTTACCTCAATTTTTTTTTAATTTTTCCAATTTGGGGTAATTTTTCCCAATCTTTTGTCTTCTGTTTTAAACAGTCACAAAGTAGTGATGTATCTTTCAGATGGTGAAGAAAGAAATGCTGCTACGTAAGATTAGCCAAAAGCTGGCTACGTAATCAAAAAAGCTATATAAAGCATAAAAACCTATAAGCCTGTATCAGTTAAAGCAGCAGGTACTTTCTCAGCTCTTGGTTTTTTCCAACAAAATTGGAAGCTGTCTTAATGACAACACACTTGATGCGCTCGTGTTCTGGTCCCAATACCGTAAGAAATAAAAGCATGCAAATTTAGTAAACACCGTGAAGCTTTTAGCTGGCAATTTTTTAATTACGAAAAATTCCGAGATTGTAGAATACAAAAACTAGGGATTTTTAATTTGGTTTTAAAACTCCAACCCAAAGCAACACCCACCTGGTAAATATTTTCATGGTATCTGGAAATAGCGACCTGCCAAGGCCATGCTCTCTCTTCAGCAGTTTCACCACCTATTGCACGTCCAAGAGATTGGAAAACTCTAGCTTGATTTTTTATTTTTTTTACATCACCAGCTTGGCCACACGAACTATAATCTGCAAATACATGTCGTTGTCATAATCAGAATTGTAGATCTTTGTTGTTGTTACCCCACCCCTTCCGAGGGTTGGGGGCATGGTGGAAGACCATGGAGCCTCAGAAGCCGGGTAACTTCCTAGGGTCTGGACCAGAGGTCGTAGAGAGAAGGAGAGTCGCAAAAGAACGAGCGGCGCAAACAGTCCGTAGCTGGACAGTGCAGAATGAGATGAGAGGCATCCTGTGTCGTGTGACCGCAGGCGCTGCAGGAAGGATTCTCGATTCTGCCAATCCTAGAAAGATAGGGGCTCAACAGAAGACTGTGTCCTGCAACGAAGGCGAGAGAGGACAAAGCAAGCGTGATGAGAAAGCAGGGTACCCGTGTTCCTCAGGGGTTCCTCAGTAGAAACCGAGGGTACCCGTGTATCTAAAAAAGTTAGAGGAGACAGTACGTTTCCAGTCCACCTCGTGTCATTTCCCGGAAAAAAATGAATGTTTGGGGATCCATCGTAGCCTGATAGTAAAGAAGAGAGAAAACAGCTTCTGGCAGATCTGCCAAAGGGTTTGTGATAAATGAAAGCCAAAGAAGAGGAGAGAGTGGCAAGCACGGAGCGAGAGTCAGAGAGAAGTAGAAGAGAAATGGCAGATTTGCTGCTGCTGCCGAGACCAGCAAAGAGCTTGCAAAATGGCGCAAGCTTTAGCGGAAAAATTTGAACAAACTGGGCCTGCCGAAAACGAAAGAGTGGCGTTAGTGCTGCAAAGTGAGCAGTTGGCACGGACGTCAGAGCCGCTTTTGCTAAAAGGAAAAGGAACAAAGCTATCTGTCCAAATCACCACACTGTGATGGATGAGAGAGAGTCAAGGTGAACAAGAACCGCACTTTGGCGAAAAAGAGGGGGGTCAGAGCAGGAGCGTGGTGAGAAAAGAGTAGACTTCACAGCAAAGAAAGGTGGGTTTCAGGGAGAAGAGTGAGATTAAGCAAAAAAACCTCCCTAGAAGAAGTAAGAGCAATCGATAGCGGATGATTGGACGCAAAAGCTCTTCAGGAGGATCCGGAGAGTCTTGGTTTCAATCGAAGTCTGGCCAAACCTGAAATGAGAAAGGAGGTTGGGTGACCAAGGGCACACCAATAAGTAGACTGGGAGAAATGATTTAAGACAGCTCGTAGGGGAAATAGAGACGCCTCAGAGAGAAGAAGTGGAATAAAGGAAGACGAGAGACAGTCGGTGATGGCGCGACTAGCCGCTTGGTAAAGTGTTCTAATTGGGTAATGTTGGTAATGCTAAGAAAAAGAAACCAGCCGGATTGAAGCATATGCGAGAAAGGGCCAAAGAAAAGCTATATACAAAAGATCTTCAAAAACAAAACAAAAACATAATGAAAGATAAACAAAAACATACACTTGTCATCCGGCGGCTCCTTAGAGGGGCGCAGTGAGGAAGCAGAGATACAGGATAAGGCCTTGAGGTGAGGGAAAATCTTGGCCTTCAGTAAAGATGCATGCTTAAAAAAGGGAAAAATGCGGTCGAAAGTTGCCCCCCAAAAAAGTGGCAGTGGAATTGAAGCGAAAAAAGAATTTAAATCAAAACAGTTGGGACTGAGTTTAGCTTGGTGGGGATCCACCAAGTTTTTTTTTCTAGGAGTGTTGGGGAAGAACAGTGCGGCAATCACTCCCATTCTTCCGTCCAGCCTTGAAGAATCCATGTGTTGGTGCCCTCATGTTGATTGAGGGTATCCATTAGTGAGGCAGCTGCTCTAAACGGCACCGTTGCAACTTTCAAACTTTTGGTCGCTTTAAAATTCAGTAGATGATACAAATGTTGATCTGGACTGGTGCAGTTCCTCACAAGGTTGAGTGAAGCAGCTTCACATAGTAAGCGAGCGGCAAAAATGCATGCCAGCTTAGCCAGGTTAATTATTATTGAAGTGGGCGTATTGTAATCAGCAATTGTATGAAAAGCATCATCGACTACTGTGTCCATCATCTCTGCGTGGAATTTACGAGGCCATACTGATGCAAAGCTTTGAGCCGTGTTGCATACAGGGTAAGGGTAAAAGTTCTTACAGTGTTTGTGCTGATGTGACCCACCCAGATTGTTCCACTTATCCTCGTCAAGACAACGCATCGAAATGCTATCTTATGGCGCAGTAAGGAAAGAAATCCAAGCTAAATTGCGTCTGTGGACAAGACAGTCAACATCATTTTTTTAATGATAAATGGATTGGTTGTGATATGCAGTATATGCACTATATGATTTCCATTGGTAATTCTGAAATAGGTCTAATAACACGGACGTGCAAGTAAAACGAACAAAATGGTTTTACCAACAAAAAGATTTTACCGCAATCACAGAATAAAAATGTTTAACTCAAGCAAAATCGAATCAAGTAACATCTTCTTTGATACTGAATTTCTTATATTCTTTTGTCTCATGGTCTGGTTTCCTTAAAATAGTGCAAATGCATTGCAAATAAAGGCAACACAAAAAAACAGAAGAAAAATAGTAGTCAGGGCCTACATCAATGAGTTAACTAAGACAACCAATGGCTAAGCTTATATCTAATATCATTTACCAATTCTAGCATTAGTGATGTTATCCAGTGCTTTGTTTACTGCGTAAAAGCTCTTAATGATAATAAGATTCTCCCTTTTATTATTAGCGAGCTCTTTCAATTCACCGTAGGCTTCAGAAGCTCGTAGATCTGCAGTTGAGCATTCGTCGATGCATGAGCTGATGCAGTAAAACTAGAAATAAAACACAAGTGCATTTAGAGGTTATAGGCACCCGCTGTGAAATTGTTATCCGCACTCCGTTTTTTCCAACAAACAAAGATGCTCTCGTACCACGTTGCTTTGTTGGAAAAAACAGCGGTTTGTCTCTTTCAAACAAAGCATTTTTTTCCAAATAGTTCCAGGACACTTACCCCCCGGACACTTACCCCCGGTCACATACATCCGGTCATATACCCTCCCGGACATTCCAAATCTAACCGTAATTGTAATCCTAACCGTAACCTAAGAGAACGGGGGTAAATGTCCAGGGGGTAACTGTCCTGTTACCCTTCTAAATACGGGCACCAACTTACGATTGTTCATCTTTAGCATGTAGCAAAAAGTTTAAACCAACAAATGTTATCCAATATTTTCGGGAAAAGCATTTCGCAATTATTTTCTTCACTGGATGAATTTTAACATAAAACCGTTTTAGGGAGTAATAGGCTAGAGAAGAATTGAAAAGTCATGCTGAAATGATGAAGCATTAGCCTCCTAAGAGGTTTGCTATGTCGCAGCCAATATTAGACGTTGGTTCAAAATAGTTCAACGAGACAACTAAAGGCAAAAATAGTTTAGAAAATATTAAGAAAACATGTAAAAGCGACACAACAAATTTGCAAAACTAGCTGAGCTACCACTACAACTCTTCGTAGAAACAGAAAAGGCTTTGTCATGGTTTATAAAAATTTGAGGGCAACTCTATTTAACCATGCACTCCTGAGTGTAGCCTAAAGTCAATTTGTACCTTAGAACTACACTGGAAATAAATAAATCAAGTTTTGTCTCTAGTATGCAGAAAAACAATTTAAAGCTTAAGAAACATCAGCAAATATTACAAGTAGGCCTATCGCGCACCTGCATAAAAGCAAAAATATGTTTATTTTTTCATGTCAAGTGGAAAACGGTAAAAGCAGTTTTTGACAGAGATGGCCAGGATTAGGTTTTCAGTAGGCCGATTGGGGAGGAACCCAATAAAAATTCGGATTTAAGATTAAGTTGCAAGTGCAATTTTTTTAGGATTACGACTAAATAAGAAGTGGAGAAATTTTCTGGAATGTTAAAGCCAAAAGCATTGGCAGAATTCAAACACGCTTTTAATCAGTAGATTAGGTATATTATTGCAGTTCGTAATTTTAGTCATTAGCCGTGTTTATTGCGTTTGTTTGTCGATCAGTAGATCTTTAGTTGATTGTCAATTTTATTTTTAAGCCAATCAGTAAAGTCATTTTTGGGACATTCCTTAACAAAACGCTGCAACTGCTGTCACAATTTACCCAGCAGTTCAGTTTAATTCAATTTGCTTTGTTCGGAAATAGAGTCCTACGGTAAGACATGCGCGAAAACAGATAAAAGCAAAATGTTCAAATCACTGTATTTTCCAGTGAGAGACTGCGAAAGACCATAGGTCATGGAATTGCAATGCCAGGCGCGACCGCCGAGGCTGCAGCCTCAAGCCTCTCACTTTAGTTTCATGTTCAATGAGACTGAGCTTTATGCAAGCACGAGAAACAGTAATTTTAATATATCAAGAGCGAAAAAATTACATGAATTAATAAATAAAGAAAATAAACAACGAAAAACAACAACATTAATGATAAGCAGTCCACTAATAATGGCTTAGTTTTGATGCTACCATAAGTAATTCTTCAGTTTTTTTTTAAATTATGCTTAGTTATAGTGGTCAATGCTTGAATTACTTTTGGTAGCTTATTCCAAATTTCAACTTCATAAATCCTAATCGATCGTTTAGTTCTTGTTTTGTAAACACGCGAAGCATGTAATGAGTCATTTTTTTGAATATTTGGTATTGTGATTGTGAATTTGAGAAACTGAGATAAAATTTTGGAAGCATTTGGTCAGTTTGTTGCTATAAAAAGAAATAAGAATTTACTAACAGCAAGAGCTTGAAAATTAAATATTTTTTGTCTTTTATGTTTATAGATCGAAGAAAGTTCTACTCTAAAAGTACGATACATAGATAAAACTTTGATAATAAATTCTTCTGTTTTTGAACAGCGTCTATGTATATGTTTGAGGCGTTATCCAGTTCAATGCCGTATAATAGATGAGGGTATGCAATACTGTAGATTATCTTTATTAATAAATGATGTGAAATGTAATGATTAAGTTTATGTAAAACTCCATCTGCCATTAAAAATTGAAGTTTAATCTTTACAAGATAAATAATTGATTATTAGGATTCTTATGTATATGGATACTTTGGTAATTTTTAACAGAATGCCAAAAATCTTAACTTCAAATCTATTTCTATGCTGAAGCAAAATATTGCTTGCTAATAATAGACAATTAGTTTTCTTAAAATTGATTAACAATTTGTTGTACGAGGCCCACTCTACCACCTCAACCATTACATTCTTAGTCATGGTTTGCAATTGAGAGAAATTGTTTGTGTGACATATTGAAGCAACGTAATCAGCATACAGAATAGTCTTGCTATTTGCAGATTTGGCAAGTCATTTATGTAGAGTAATGGTCCTAGTATGGCGACCTTGCGAGATACAGACTTTGGACATGTTTTGCTGAAATCATGTGGGTGACTTATAGTATTCTCGTTTTGTTCGTACGCTCGTTGATGTAGTGTGTATCGTTGTTGGAAATTCACCGTTTGCCTCAATTTAAAATCATTCGTTGGCCTACAAACTGGTTATAAAAGAATAACCATAGTTACACATTATGCTGCAACAATACTAGGTGACTAAACCGTATGGCCAGGCGTGGTTCCGTCCGACGTGCGGCGGAGTGACCTAGTAAACAAGCATATAAAAAAAGGCATCGTTATTTCAATTCATTCGATTAAAATTCAAATCGAAATTCGATTCGATTCAACTCAAAATTAAGTTCATTCAATTCGATTCGCTTCAAATCAAATTCAATGCAATTCAAATCAAGATTCGTGCTTTCAACGTTGTGCTTGTGATTGCAATATGTTTGTTTTTTGGAGTCAGACGTGCTGTGAGAACTCTACAACAATACAGAAGCTCGATTTCCGCACTGGCACACTTTCTTGTGGGACACTCCTTTTAATGCATTGTAGTTCCGACATACTCTTGTCATCCGACGAGACATATTGTTTTTGATTGTTTGAATAAGATGCAAAAAGCTCAAGAGCCAATCCCTTCACTCAGTAGTGCTATAACTTAGCTAGCAATATTGAATGATCTACAGAGTCGAATGCTTTTGCAAAGGCAATAAAGCAGCTTATTAGATAAGACTTAACTAAAGGTTTGGTTTCTTAACTAAAGAATTATTCTGTCTCTTAACTAAAGAATTATTCACTCATACAAGCAAGTAAAGGCCAGATTTGTTGAATGGTTCTTGCAAAATCCGAATTGATCACTTAAGATATTTTTTTGTTCAAAAACTCGATTAATCTTTTGTGCAATATTGTTTCGAATATTTATTAAAGGGGGAGAGGATGGAAATAGGTTTGTAGAATCCAACATCATCTCCACAGCCTTTCTTATGTAGTGGAACTACTTTAGCGACTTTTAGTAAATCAGGATAATAACCAGAGTCTATACAATCGTTAAAGATTATTAGAAGATGAGGTACAATTAAAAATCTTGCGGCTTTTGTTAGTTTTTTAGGAATATTAATATGTTCTGTCGATTTAGGTTCATCAAAATGTGATACGATATTTAGTACTCATGCTCATCCGTGGGTTTGAGAACTAGAGTTGACAAATATCTATCACCAAGATATGTCTTAAAGCCAGAACTACTGCTAGGTAAAGCAGATACGGTATTTGTGCCAACAGTGATAAAAAATTTGTTCATTGCATCACAAATCTGATATTGATCTGTCAAAACGCAATTATTAATTTTAACCTCTAACGGCTAGGATGGTAAAGACCTTTATTTTCTTAGACTTAGATTAATTTTTTTTCCATGTATTTGACAAGTTATCACATATGCTGAAAAGCTTGACACAACAATAACCCTTTGAAGCTTTTTTTAGTTGAGTAAGCTCGTTTTGATACACTTTAGCATGATCGCAGCATAATCATGATCTATCTTTCCTATATATTCGCTTAGCTATTGCAGAGAATCCCTACCTCAGAGCTAACGAACGCTTACTGGTTTGCCAGTTATTAAATGTATCAGTAAGTGTTTAGCTTTTATACACAACAAGTAGCTTAGTTGCTGACACGACTTGTTTAGAAATGCGAAATAAATCATAAAACACTATTACAATATCAGCATCAATAAAAATCGTCAAATTTTAAACAACTGAAAAAGTTTAATGTGTACTTCTTCCTCTTGCGTATGAGCTTATGCGGTTTTACATGCAATCTTTCGTCATACTGGGCCACCGCTATGGGTAGACTGCGTGGCCCTAATCACCTGTCTGTCACATGAAGAGGGAACAGGTACCCTGAACGTGTTGTGGAAATATTTAACCCGCAGAGTTTTTGACTTAATATTTTTTTATGCTGTTAACAGGAACTGATGATGACTAATACATAGTCGAAATTTATTTTCCGTGAATAAAACATAAAGCTGGATGATTGCTTATGTCTAATTATCTTAAAGTTGTTGAATGGGGGTAACCACTTTATTGCTGACAAGTAGCTCAAATGCAGGCCATCTTCCATCACCTTAGCGGCCATCAGTCATGCGATTGGCATGACATGTTTGGCCTCTTTCTGTTAGTACGTTCTGAGCTTGAAGCCCACCTCTCGCCTCTGAAGAAAATTTGATGTATCATCCAGTTTTTGTGGTGCTTAGAGTAAGTCCATTATTCTGCGCTAGCGCCTATATCATTTTTGTCAGTGCCACAACTGACAAGTTGACATGATGTAGAAGCAGTTTGCTCTAAGTTGTTGTTGTTGTTGTTGTTGTTATCCCACCCTTACTGAGAGATGGGGGCATGGCGGAAGAGCCGAGTAGGAAAAGGTTGGCTAGAGGTTAGCTTAGTGGGGATCCGCTGAGAAGAAGGAGGCTCACATTTGCTCGGATTGAGAGAAAGGCACCAGTACTCAGACCAGCGCTCCAATCGAAACAGAGCTTCTTGTGTGGCCTCCACCGCAGCAAAGACCGAGGGGAGGAGGATCAAAGGGCCAGATCGTCAGCCGATAGAGAACAGCTGACGGCAGAAGTTAGGGAAGCAGGAAGATCATTGAGTAAAGAGAGAAAAGTACAGGGCCAAAAACGGATCCTTGCGGAACACCTCGACGGACTCAAAAGAAGCGACTTTTGTGATTTTGAAAAACCACGCAAGCGCGCTAGTCAGAAAGGAAAGATTGAGTCCAACGAGCAAAGTAAGAAGGAAGGCCAACCGAAATGGGTTTGTGGAAAAGGGCGGGATGCTAGACAGAGCCAAAAGCTTTCGAGAAATCAATAGTAGAGAGAATCGTCCGAGAGCCCGGCCTGGGTTTGTTAAACTCATCCGAAATGGACTGAGAAAGATACAGAATTTGATCTAGTGTAGACCGTTCAAGGTGGAAACCGGCCTGTCTGGGAGAGAGAATGGAATTATACTTCAGAAAGAAGAGTATTCAGGATAGTATGATGCGTTCAAAAACTTTGATACGTAGGAGGTGAGAGAGATAGGCCGGAAGGAAGCAGGAGAGTCAAGAGGCTTTCCCATCTTGTGAACGGGAACAATAGAGATATCTTCCAGCTGGAAGAAAAGGAATGCGAAGACAAGGAAAGATTGAAAATGTGAAGAAAAAAATCCATACCAGAGCGAGGAAGATGCTTTAGCATGGGATAGGCAACTTTGTCTGGGCCAGTGGCAGTGGAGGAGGATAGATTGGAGGCAGCCGCAAGAAATTCAGCGGGGAAAAAGGGAGAGCAGAGAGATAAGTGAGATTCCTCAGGGCACGTGGCTCGGCGAAGCTCGGAAAGATAGCCTCTGGGTCTGCTACGCAAAGCCTTTGGCTGAGAGACAGAAAAGTGGGATCTCAGGTAATTGGCGAAGACCAGAGCCAATTCCCTGGGAGAGAAATACTTGGGGAATTTAGGAGAGGAGGAAGATGAGGAAGAGAAGCCAGCAACAGAGCGAAGAAGAGAGTATACAAATTTATGGTTAGATTTGGGCAATAGAGAATAGCGAGTCGTCTGCCATGTTTCAACCTTGGCCTTGATGATGACAGACGAAGCGCGTTGAGAAGCGGAGATGTAAGCCTGGCGAGTTTCATCACTTCTGTGAGCGGCAGCAAAAGCTTTGCGCCTTTCACTAACCGCATTTTTCACTTCAGCGGACCACCAGGCTTTGGTATGGCGTTTGATGCGGCCGAAGGAACTGAAGATTTGGCCACATTCAGTCCCAGAGAGGTAAAGAGAGCAGCAGCAGAGGAAAGAGAAAAAGACGAGTATTCCTTTGCAGAAGAACACTGAGAGTCAAAGTAAGAAGCAAAGTCATCCCAGCGAGCTTTCGGAAAATTGAAGGAAGTGAGACGCTCGTTTGGGCGAAAGATCGGAGAGAAAGGGACAAATAGAAGAATTGATAGATGATGAGAACCCAGGTCCTGAAGCACCTCCTATGAGCAAGAAAGGGCGAGAGAGGTGGGAGCAAAGGAGATGTCAGGAGAGGAGCGATGGAGAAGAGAAAGCATGTCAGGGTCATTGAGGGGGAGAAGGTCAGAAGAGATGACCCAGTCAAATACTTCATATCCACGAGGGTCGGAAGTATCTTTTGAGTCCCAGAGGGGGTGATGGCAATTGAAGTCCCCCAGAATGAAGAAATTTCTGGAATAAGGAAGAATGGAGGAAAAAAGGAGTCGATTCTGCCATCCGTCGGAGAAGAGAGAATAGGGAGAGCGTAAACACTAAGAAAAGAGAGAGAGGAGGAGTTGTTTAAAGAGACGTTGACCCCTACATAATCAGAGTAGAGGTCAAGCAAGGAGAGAGAGGAGGTAGAAAGTTTAGAAAAGGATAAGTACTGCCTAACAAAAATGATGACGCCGCCGCTAGCGTCCGTGCATCACGAGAGAGAATGCCAGACCGGGAGTGTGTGCGATCAGATTGTAGAGTAAAGAATCCAGGGATCCGGAAAGATGAAGATGAGTTGAGATTAGATTCCTGGATACAGATAAGAGCAACAGAATGGGACGAAAGAAAATGTAGCAGTTCAGTGCTCCTGGCTCGGAGACCACCAGCATTCCATTGAAGAACCCTGAAAGAGTCAGGGGGGAGGAAGCAGGAGGCGTAGAAGGACAGCCAGGAGCGAGAGGCGGTAGTGAGGAAGCAGAGAAAGAAGAGACAGAATGGGCAGAAGAGGGATAAGAGGTTTGAAGGCGATGGTGAGGCATGAGTGCTGTATTAGTAGAAGGGGGGCGAGGTAGAACAGTGGAGGTATACAGGCCGGAGGAGTTCGAGAGGGAGACACAGTGTTACAATGAGGTTTAACAGTGGAAAAAGTCACAGTAATACAAGCAGGGATGCAGCAGGGGGAGCTCAGCTTCAGGAACGAGAGCTGCCGAGAGTTCTGAATTAGGAGAGGGAAAGCAGTGAGCACCTTAGATGTACCCATTTGGAGCAAGTACAGCATTGCACTGACTTACCCCGCCAGGTCACATTTCCAGCGCACACTGAGCAAGGAAAGATGGGGCCAGGGTTGGGATAAACGTTACCGCTTATCAAGAGAAGAAAAATGAAGAGATAAAGACGGGCATAAAAAAGGCAGGAGAAAGGAAAAGACCGTCGACCGATTTTAGAAAAGCTGTGTGCTGCCCTTCTGCGGTCGTTCAGGGGGCAGCATGGCAAGAAAATGGTTCAAAGGGAGTGCCCAGGGTAACTGGGACCCTCGGGAAGGCCAACATCTATTTCGACCCAGACCAAACTTGGTCGGGGACCGCACCACCACCTTGAGGCGGCTGTTGATTGGTGCAGAAGCTAACACCTTCACACTCTGAATCCGTTTCATCTAAAGAAAACACTTCCGGTACGGATTGTGTCTGCTCCAAATCTTCCGACACCAGATCTAAACCTACTAACATTATCATCTTCGCTTTCACCCCTTGAATCCTCTTCTGCAATTGAGTTCAGCCAAGCTATTACCTGAACACTGCTTTTACGTTCTGAGCGCCACGTTCTGTAAAAAGACTCTAAGTTTTTGAACTGGCATGACTGGTAACGAAATGCCAGTTGCTCTAGTAAATTTGCGTGCTTTTTTTTGAAACAAAAAAAAAGTAAACTTTGTTCTAAAGATTTACTGTTATCGAGAGAAATTAAAAATCGCCTCGCAATCTAAATGACCGTGCACTGTAATTTAAGATAAATCGCTTTCCACCACTAACTGTGATTATCGCAACTCAATAAAAATTATCTTGCTAAAAGTTGCCCGAGATTTAGGAATCATCAAATATTTTCAATGTCATAGCATTTGTCTATGCTCAGACATAAATAATTAAATTTTAGCAATTATTATCATCATGGAAAATTATATCGAAAATTAAATATAGCAAATAAATATCAAAAACGGTCAAAATGATCGCCCGGTAATTCTAGTGTTAAATAGTCTGCAAAAAATTTCCTTTATGTGAAGTAAAATTGTTCCACCAAAAAATGAAAATTGCCACTTTCAAAGCTGGCTCACTCTTTCCTCGGAAATTGATTGCATCTCTATGTGTCTGAATTCATTCATAGTATCACACAGCTGAACAAATAAGCCAAGTCACCGCAAGAAATAATGCAAAATGGTAAATGTTTTATTGGATCCCATAAATTTAAGTAATGATTTTTTTTGATCTATCAGGTGCTAGCTCAAGATGAGTATTTTCAAACATGGTTAGCTGACATAAACTGAAGCATGTCAAGATAAATAATATAATATCAAAGATAAATATCACTATTCATATATTTGACAGACTTAATAGTTAGGGTTACTGTCTATTAACCGTACCTCTGGACCCGGACTCCGGCTAAAAGGGAACACAGGATGCAGGTGCACCAAAACTGGTAGAAAAAAGAAGCTTTTGGTAACAAGATGAAATCTTTTTGTTTCATGAGCACTTGCAAGGTGCACTTGCCATTGGGAATCTTTTCAATAACGGTATACTAGGGTTCCTACTGCAGTTAATATGGTCATGTCTATGCTTAAATCTTAACATGCCTTTCCAACATACCTATACCTAAAGCAGCACATTAATGAGACCGAATGACCAAGTTATAGTATAATTATTCAATGGCGGCTGGCAAATTTTACCTCTTTTACTGTCCAGCTCTGACTCTGACATATTAAATATCAAGTTCTGATTTTGACAAAAAAAAAACAGTCTGATGATTTATATACTCACAAAAACTTCTCAACAATGTCGCCCATACTTTCAGGTAAATCAAATGGACGTTGTAATTGGTTTATTTACCGGTGCATTTACGGCCGCAAAACTAAAGAATACCTTACTAAATTGATAATGTCCGTAAAAAAGGAAAAACATCAACGGTGTTTTACGCAGTACCCGGTAAACTATTTTAAAGTACGTAAGAAAAGATGTAAACAAAAATCCTTTAATTTTTCGCACTGTTTTATATCAAGTGTAGGCACAAACAGTGACGGGATTCGACTGGTTCGCAAAGACCTGTTTTTGGAATTTGTTTAGTCCCTAGAGCTGGGTGTTGGCTTATGTCAGGGGTTCTCAATTTTTCCCCCATATAAATCCTTTACTTATTGCTTATTTTGGCAAACCTCTCACAGATCTGTTACTAGTTTTCAATAGTGAAAAACAAGACTAAAATCAGGTTTGGAAAATGTATGGTTTGAACATGAGTTTAAACGAGAGCACCGTTACTTAGGCTACACCGACGGCAACCGCTGCCTAATGGTTTTGCTTATTTTTGCATATATGCAGACACCACTGTAGCTGGTAAGATTTCAGCTATATTTTTTGAGGCTGTACAGTAGCTATTATTTTCTGTAGCGACGCCTCACAACACAAGGAATGGTGGTATTAAATATGTCAATATCACTTTGATAACCGTTTGAATTTATAAATAAGCCGTATATAGGCATAGTTTGAAGACACAAAAATGGCAAAGAGCAATGTAAATGCAGCATTTAAACACATTTCTACTGTAAACTGTCGATACCCCCTCACAAGTAAAGGTTGCTTAAAATTATATGCAGCAAAATATTAAAAAAATATTACTGATAAACAAATTAAAAGACTTTTGAAGCACAGAAAGTAAGTTGTTACAAAAATGTTAGCACAACATGATCACAACTAGCGATTGTCTAATACAGGGGTGGCCAACCCGCGGCTCGCGAGCCGCATGCGGCTCTTTGCCTGGTTTTATGCGGCTCTTTTTCACAAGCCTTATTTCTTTTATCAGCAGCCTGGTTCTAGTCAAATTCTGCCAGTAGCTTTGCTAGTTCTGTAGTATTTTATGTACATGTGGACAGGCTAATTAAGTTTGCGTTTTTTTGCTTTTAGTATATTTGAGTAATAGTTTAATATATTTTAGTAATAATGGCGGAGAAAAAATGCACAGCAAAACGAAAATATGAGGATGAACACAGGACGTTTTTCACAGAGTTGGAGGGCTAATATTTTTTTGTTGAACGTAATAGCAAGTCATTCTGCCTAATATGCCAGGCGTCATTGGCGCATTTCAAAGCTTCAAATCTTCAGCGCCACTTCAGGTCACTCCATGCTAACATCAACCGCGAATTTCCGAAAGGGACTGAACTTCGCAAGCATAAGTTGATCACTTTGAAAAGTCAAGCAGAAAAGCAGATATAGGTTTTCCAAAAATTTGCGAAGCACTCAGAGACTGTAACGCTTGCATCGCATCAAGTGGCTTGAAACATTGCACGGGCCAAAAAGCCATATATGAATGAGAGTTCGTTAAAAAATGCCTCTGCGACATTGTTGAAAACTTGTCTTCTGAAAACAACAAACTGAAAAGAATGTTGTCAGATGCCCAACTGTCCCATCACACTGTTGAACGCAGAATATCTAATATTAACATCGTTGTTGAATCACAGTTGCACTCTGACTTCCAAGCTTGCGAGTATTTTAGTGTCGTATTAGGTGAGAGTTGTGACATACAAGACAAGTCCCGATTGGCAATATTCGCACAATTTATTTCAACGGATTATTTGATCAAAGAAGAACTCCTTGATATTGTGCCATTAAAAGTCAGAGCCCGCGGCATAGATATGAAAGAAGCAATGATGGCTGCAATCGAGAAAGCAAATCTGCGCATAGCAAAACTAACTGCAATAATCACGGATGGAGCGCCAGCCATGATCGGATCTGTGAACGGATTTATGGGGCTGTGCAAAGCTGACCAAACATTTCCTGAGTTTTGGAGTTTTCACTGTATCATTGACAGGGAGCAACTAAATCATTGAAGTTGGACAACGTCATGAAGACTGTGATGGAAATCGTCAACTACATCCGTACACATGCGCTTCACCACCAACAATTCAAGAATTTCATCGCTGAGCTAGACCAAGGGCTTCCAGGTGATCTGCCGCTGCACTGTACCGTAAAGTGGCTGCCAAAAAGTCAGGTACTCTCTCGCTTTTTTCAGCTTTTAGATGCTGTGAAACTGTTCATGAAAGAGAAGAACAAAAATTATCCTGAGCTCTCAGACCTCGAGTGGATTATAGATCTAGCTTTTTTGGTCGACATGCTGTGTCACTTGAGCAGATTGAACCTGAATTTGCAGGGTAAGTTGAAATTGCTGCCTGACCTAGATCAAAGTGTGTCTGCTTTGGTCAACAAACTGAAGCTGTTCAAGGAGCATATTAAAAGGGGAGATTTGATGCATTTTCCCACCCTGCTAAAAGCCAGCGGGCAAGCCTCCACCCTGAATAAGCAAAGAGCTAGATATTCAACACTTTTTGAAACCCTGAAAGAAAGCTTTGTGTCGCGGTTCCGAGATCTACAAATGAAAAGGCCGCAGATTATGTTCCTTGCCGACCCATATAGATTTGAGACAGACTGTTTGAAAGCCCTTCTAGTCTCAGATGACGCTTCGTCTGTGTTGGAGATGATCGATCTTTGTGAGGAGGACAAACTGAAACCTGCTTTTAGGGAAGGGACCACTGAGTTTTGGAAAAGTGTGCCAATGAAAAAATACCCCAATATCAAATGGGCTGCACTTAAGGTACTCTCAATGTTTGGGTCAACGTACATTTGCGAGTCTGTGCTTTCTACCCTAAATCACATGAAATCAAGGCATCGATCGGTGCTGACTGACACCCACGTGAAAGAGTTGCTTCGAGTGGCAAAAACGGAATACAAACCCGATTTGAAGAAGATTATTAAAAAAAAGGAATGCCAGAATTCCCACTGACTAAGTAATATGCATGATAATAAATAGCTTGTAAATTTTTGTCATTATCATGTTGGTTTGTGGCATTTACAATAAATCTAGCTGAGCAAAGGTATGTGTTAATGTGTGTGAATAAGAGGTGGGGTGATGTTCATGCAATCATTAAATTTTGTCTATAATGTGGCTCTTTGCAGAAACACAGTAAGAAATGTGGCTCTTGGTTTCTGAATGGTTGGCCACCCCTGGTCTAATAGATAACATTTGCAACTATACAAACATTGCAATAGTCATTAAGCACATACTGTCTGTTCAGTATTGATCATGCTTTAACCATTACTGTATTTGGAATTGTTCTTGAAATTGGAAGAATAACCAAAATCAATAAATTTTGCTATTTTCTCTAGACTGTAGCAGCTGGCAACACAAAGATTAACCTTTGCACTTATATCGGGCCGACCAGCATGGTTTGCCTCTAGAAAGTGTGATGACTGGAGAGCCTGTTGTTAGTAAGATCTGGAGTGAGAGAATCTGCTCTTAAAAAAATTGAATCCCATCACTGGGCATAAATGATTATTTTTGAGGGAAATTACAGGCACAAATCTTTTAATAAAAGTGGAAGCTGTAAAGTAAGAGCTTTATAAAAGATCGAATTTGAAAAAATATAAAAACACCTGGTCATAGCTCTGATTTGTGCAAAAAACAGCACAGAAACTTACTTCAGGAGGATTTTTTTCGTTTGCAAACATAGCTTTTACTGTTTTTCCTGGTGGATCGCCTTCGGTGTGTATTCCTAAAGAAATATTTGTAAACTTTAAACAAGTAGAATAAATAAATTCTAAAAAATCACTGGCGAACAAGACTAATAATTAATTTTGGAAGGTGTAAGAAAAAAATATATAAAAAGCAGTCGTTTAGCTCAAGTGGTTCCCGCACCTTCCAGCAGCTACAAAAACATATTGTTCTGGAAAAATAATAGCATTAGCCTACCACCTTGGGAAAGCTAGGCGAAACTATTATGTGCTAATTGTTTTTTCCCCTTAGTTTATTTGTCAAAAGAGATTCATTTTGCAAACTATCCTACTCTTCTAGAAGACACTGAGATAGAACAGCATCATATCATGAAATAAAGATGTAATATCATTTACATTTGCAAACTCCTTTTCTTGAAAGTAGCTATATCATTACCTACGGTCTATGAGCACTCCACATTTGCTCGCTATTTTAATTTCTCCCACATACGGTAGCGCTGGGGATACAGCGGCCAGAAAACCAAACAATGAAAATGAACTTTGGCGTAAAAGTTGCTACCATCGATTTAAAGATTTAAGCTTAAAAGGTAAATAACTCTTTGTTTATCGGGATGCTTGAAAAAAGAGATGTTAATACAAACTTGACAATTGCAAGATTTATTATTTGCTGTCAATTTGCTGGGCGAGCAGCCTGTAAGGAAATTTCTGCAAATGCAGCATTTATTGATCTTACAAAAAATTACCCGTTTGTCTAAAATCACCAATCACAAGGAATCTTGAGGATCATTGGACCATGACCAACATGAAAAAAATCAACAAAATTGCTCAAACAATTCGCTCCTTAAGTTGCTTTTGGTAACCTCAAAGCTTTTTGGGATTTTTTCGATTTGCCATCTTCCCTGATATTAAAACATTTCTTTTAAAAGGGAGAAAATTTTCTTCCACCTTTTAAAAGTTGAAAGCACTCCTGGTGACCAATACAATTTTACTAAGTGTTTTAGAATAAGAAATGTGAACTTTCAGTATTTATTAGAATATCTCGATTTACAGTAGTTGATTTCTTTGGGATTCCGGAAACCTAAATTTTCGAAAAATTACAAGTTTTGATATACGTTAGTAAGAATAAACTTGAGGCCAACTTTTTTGGCTGTGTTGATACTTTTAAGTACAAATCTAATTACGAGAGAAGAAAAGCATTTCCGCTTTGTCGAAAAAAAATTTAAGAGGCGCAAAGCATGAAACCAAGACGCAAAATCAGAGCAGCGCCGGATAGCAATTTTACTGGATATTCGGCTGGCGAGCAGTTCACATTACATATGGTTTCCATAGAAATTTGATCAAGTATGGTGTTTTAAATAAATTTCTTTAAGTATGTCCTGGATTCAAACAAAATTTAATGTTAACGTTTTTGCAAACTTTGTTATTCCTAATTCATCTTATCACCAAATTTTTTGATCTGAACAGAATCTAACTGCTTCTACAGAATAGCAACAAGGTAATTTAGCGATGATTCGCAGTTGATTTTTAAGGGGGTGCTCATATATTAAATTGTGGTCATGCATTATGCGTGGAACACCTAAACCATTCTAACAACTCTATAGGGTTGGTTATGTAGTTGCTAACCATGGAAATTGTTTGGAAACCGTGGTTTTGTCAAAAGTTTTGGGAAAAATTCTGCAAGTTTTGAGATTGGATTGTGGAATTTGTTGTTGTGGGCAAAGACCGTTTTTGACGATCAATCTGAAATCAGAGATTTCGTTGTTATCGGGTAAAAACTACTTATGGGGAAGAAATAAATCTGAAATTGGATAATTTGTCGTATGTATTTGAGAGATAATATTGAATCTCTTTATATTGATTATTTTGTGGCCTTGTTGAAATTTCCACAAGTTTCAACTCGGTAACTCTGATTGGTTAAAATATAGAAAAAGCATTAAATTATTGTAATACCAGATTGGTCCTAGATGTTTTCTCGGAACCGAGTTTAATACCATCTGAGTGAAATAGTAAAGCAATGTGCGGAAAGTCCACATCAACAGCCAAGTAAGCGATTTTGGAAAAAAGACTACAATTAATACTTATGAAAGTAGCGGGGTGTTAATTGCATAGCTGTGACAACAAGATCTTAGTTGTGAAAAAATAATTATCGATATTGTTTAGCCTAAGAATTTGATTTATACTTACCGTCAGTCAAAATTAAGACATGTCTTTTTTTTTCGGCGTTGCTTTCATAAGAAAACGCGAGCAGATTTTCAAGTTTTTTTAAAGCGCTAGTAGTGTGGGTACCAAATTTCACACTTTTTTGAAGGTTTTCTGCAATAAAAAACAAAACAAGTATTTAAAGGATTTCAAAAGATTATTGAATTATCAGCCAATAGCCAGGGTCCAACGTATAAACAATTAAAACCTTAGTAAAAAAAAACAACATAAATTAAAAGTTGTCGACAGGGAACAGTGAAGTCAAAAATAGTAACAGGGCGCGAACAATAACTATTATCATGTTTAGACTTTAAAAAATAATGATAAGCAAAACAATCAGTTTTTTGATCAAAAATTGTTAATTTTGATTTTCTGCGTTCTAATATTTATTTTCATTTCTACACTAAAATTTTTATATCACTGGAAGGCAAATTGAAATTTCAGTATTACGCCTTGAATTAAACAAAATGCTTTAAATAAAAAAATATTTATAACATATTTTATTTCTTTAAATGAATCAAATTGCAATAAATAAAATTTGATTCATTTAATTTTTTAAATGACGTAAAATAGAAAATTGACGTAAAATAGAAATTGACACAAGAACAAAAAAAGACATATCCACATCAATCATCAATATTAGGCCTATAGCAATATCTCATTTTACTCGACAAGATTTCCGACAAAATACTCAAGACAGAGCATTTCGCTCAATAAAAAATAGCCATCAAAACTTGGAATTACTTAAAAAAGAGGCACTTATTGCGTTATAGCCATCAATAAATGATATTCTCACCCAATCGATTGTTTTCGTTTTATGACTTACACCGATGTATACTCCGAAATGTTTTTAAATGTACGAGTGCAACAAGTGAAAGTCATAACGTCATATGAAAAACAGATCATAAGCAAATACTAATTAAAACAGAGCTACGAAAAAATTAATGAGCATCAAATTTCGTAACAGCAAAGCAAGAAAAACTTCTAGATAGTTGTAAAATTTTTAAAACCAACATTTTAACCCAATCATAACCTAACAAAACATTTGGACTTTATTAGAAAAACAACTTCTTAATGACGCTTTGTAGAAAGCTTAAATTTGTTTTGTGTCAGCTTGATTGCATTCTGAGCCAACAAAAAGATTTCACTTCATTGACATTAGAGAAGATATGATTTCAACCAAGTCCTTGTTTTAATGCTCTTTGATCCTAAAAAACAAACGGTCCGGCCAAGTATAAACACAATATTTTTATGTGTTAGGACAAAGCATTTATGGGAAATTGTGCTTTACAATGAAGTAATCAAACCAGTTTCCTGTTTTAACCCCTTCAGACCGGTACTTTTGCTTCGCCGAAATTTACTGAAACTTTTTTATTTAACTGAGCTTCTGACAACTCGAAAACAGCTGAGAAAGAAAAAAATAATTTCTATGCATCCACAGACGTAGGAGAAGCGTCGGAAGAATTGGGACTAATTAGTTCCAACCGGTCTCATGTGTACTTTTCGCTTTTCATTAAAATCTGAATCTTTTCTCTTTTGATGCAAGAATTCTCGGACAAAAAATACGCAATCCATTGTCTTATGTTTCACAACTCAAATTTGCAAGCTTTTGTTTTCAATTTTGTTATTTTTTATAAAAGACATCAGCTCAAAGATTAACACAGGTCGCAAAAGCTACTCGGTGTAAAAAGTGTACTGAAAATTTGCGCATAAATCATCTACAGCTGGCGCTAAATGACT
The DNA here is from genome assembly GCA_963675345.1 of Trididemnum clinides. Taxonomy (NCBI): domain Eukaryota; kingdom Metazoa; phylum Chordata; class Ascidiacea; order Aplousobranchia; family Didemnidae; genus Trididemnum; species Trididemnum clinides. The sequence continues at coordinate 34,984,064 of OY776284.1, read as the reverse complement.
TAGGAGCTGGCATTGCTGAATGAAAAAAGTTACATCTCATTTGTCAATCATTTCGCTTACATGATTGTGATTTGCAACATAATCAATAATGGGTCACAATCATATATGCGAAATAGTTGACAAATGAGATGCAATGCTTTTACATGCAGCAAAATGCATAATATTGATGCTAAGCCCTACGTTATTTTGCCTTAGCTGTACTTCAACGACGTTTTATGCAAACTGGAATATTTTTTTTTACTTTGATGTCAGTAGATCAGCATCTAGGCACACCCATGCATTGGTCTTTCACAATTATGACGTAAGCAAAACCAGCTTTGAGAACAGTTTTACTTTATTTTCAAAATAAAACTACAACGTATTTTCGCTTTGGCTACACAATGGTGTATTTCTAACAGCACAAAAATTTAACAAAAGTAAAGAATAAATGTCATAAAAATATCAAAAATCATACACAAAAATTACATCAAAATGAAATCATTGCTGGACACCACTGTGCCATTCTGCAAAGCAGTCTTTCTTGCTTGTTTGCCACAGATACAAGTTGCAACTGTTGCAACAAACGCAGGTACGAGAGTCAATTTTGCGTTTGGTGCAAAGCTTGCACCGTCCTCTTTCTTTGAATGAAACTCTGGTTACATGATGCTCACCAGAGTTTTGCACAGGCAATCTCAAGGATGAAGATTCCTATAGTCGTTTGCGACATGAAAAGCTTCCTATCAAATCCATAGCCACACTATGTTTAAAGTCCTTGAGTGTCTTCAAACGCCTGCTGCGTGGAAATTTTTCCTTCATCAGTTTTATATACACAATAAAAGCATTTACAAACCCAATGTCAATAAGGTCAAAAAACAGGCGAAGATAAAATTTTCGGGGGTACTTTCGATCAATCTCATATGTTACTTTTAACTGATCCATAACATCAGTTTCTCTCATTCACTGATTGTACGCTTTTACAATAATGGGACATGGTACAGTGACTTTCTCTTTTTGTTGTTTGACCCGTCGCTTTACATTCACTGTAGGCACACATGACTCTATAGTGGAAAGCATAACAACACCTTTAGTGTCAATCCATTTCATAAGGTGTACCCTTGAAATTTTCTTCGCTTGATCTCTCCTCTTGCCATGTCTTTGTCTTTTTTTAAATCTTTCGGCATGCCTTTTCTGTTTTGCTGAACAGTCCCACAGCAAAATATTTTTTCTTGTTTTAGCTTGTGTACAAGGGCTGGTAATTTAAAAAAGTTGGCAAAGAACACCCTCACATTTGTACCCACCAATGACCTTGAAAGCTGGATTTTGACATTTTCACCCAAACATCTTCCCACAGTGCTTTCCTGCTTACCGCCATACATATCAAACTGAAAAAGATATCCAGTAGCAGAGCCATTGCGACACCACATTTTTAATTCTAGTTTGATAGACTTCGTGGGCATGTATTGCTTCATAGCATGCTGCCCTTTAAATTTTACCATATGCTCATCTATAGCCTGCTGGGTAGTTGGGCTCACAGCATGTGAAAAAGAATTGTTAAAATGCTTTATTACAGGTCTCATCTTCCAGACTTTATCTCTTGTATCATGTGGCTGTTCGTTGTCAACAAAGTGCAATGCTGTTCGTATCTCAAAAAAGCGATCACGAGGCATTACATTAGCAACCACATTTATCCCAAGACCAGGATCTTGACTCCAGTAATCCCGCAGGCATGGAACAATATGGTAACCCGTAAATGAGGTAATGCTAATGAATGCCTTCATCTCCTCCAAATCAATCTAGAAGACTTTTCCTTTTTGTTGCATGTACAACTGACTCTGCACAATCACAGATTCCAATAAAGTACTGAAATCGGTCGCATCCAAACACACATCTGCAGGTTGTGGCTCATGATCATATTCTAAATTGACAGCACCAAATAAAGTACAGACAGGAATATCAACAGCATTACTGCCAGAAGTTATTTTTTGCCAAGAAAATATATAGTCTAATGGTGAAGAATCAATTGGAATTTGTGTGTCTGCTCGAGCATCACCAATAGTAAGTAAAACCTCATTTTCAGAGCCTGCTTCTGGAGTAGCTTCTTCAAGAAAAACAATGTCTTCTTCATCAATAGGATCATCTCCAACAGACGAATCAGAATTATCAGCTGTAGTTAGCTGGACTACTTGATCAATGCCTACAATGAATTCCCTTAATCTAATTTGCCTGTTTGACATCTGCATATAGTAGAGTGGTAAGCGAAAAGTACATATAAAACCGAATGGGACTAAATAGTCCCACTTCCTAAAATAATATGAAAATTGCATAAAACTTGCAATCTATCAAACCACGGTTCAGAGTGTAACTAAAATACATTTTACATCTAACAACAGCTATTTTACGTTCAAAAATAAATTTTACGTAAATTTAGGTATGTCTAAAGTTACACAATATTGAAGATCAATTTCACCAACTTCACCAAGCTTTAAAATTTATGACTAAGAACTTTCAAAATTTTAAAAGCATTTTCTGGGTTGTCAAATTAGTTTGAAGAAAATATTTAATAATTAAAATAATCTGACAGGGACATGCACCCAGGGGTAGGCAAAAATTCCGAATGGGACTAATTAGTCCTATTGGTCTGAAGGGGCTAAAGTTTTGTCGAGGGCAAGCAGCTTCTTCGAAATTGAAAATGAACGTTTAGAAAGTGAGGTCGACTGCCACCTTGAAGGAGTTTCATTTTTATAGGAAAATCCTTTTGCAGTTCAGATGAGGTGCCTGAGGCGATTTTCCAAAACGTTGCCAAAAGCGATTTGCTTTCGAATATATTTTTTATTGGGCATGAATCCGGGCCGACTAAGCAAATGGTGTATAAAGGGTAAGCAATAGTAATAAGATTTTTTTGGAAATCAGCTCTTCGAAAATAAATGTTATACCCATTTTTGAAATTTAAGAAGCTGAAAACAGTCAGGGTGCGCTGTAGCCCATGGCTTCCTACTTTTATCCCAAGAAAAATGGCAAAATCTTGGTAGCTGCCATAGTAACGTAGAATCTACTGTACCATAAATATGTTGTTTTGATAATCGACTGCATAGCTTGACAATTGAACTTTGTGCAGCCTAGTAGGTTTGTCATATGTTTGAGACAAAAGTTTAAAAAGATCTTTCCAATATATGACAGTAATTACCTGAAATTAATTTTGTGTTCTGACACGTAAAATATGACCTAACAATTTTTGCATAGTCACCGTTGTACAGCTTAAATATCTGTACTTTTTATTAGTATTCATGATTTGTAAAAAAAGTGACTTTGATGGCTAAAAATTGCCATAAAAGTTATACAACTTACTTCTCTTTGTCTTGATGCTTTGAAGTTCTTCAATTACCTCTAATGGCGAAAGAACCTTCTTTTGATTGTTTACAAATGTTTTTGGGCTAGATGCAAACACGATGACGTAATAGTTGATATTTCGTGATGAACCATTTGAAGAAAGCTACAGAACATAAAAATAAGAAAAACGCCGTTGCAAGGACGGTAACCAGTTTAAGTTAATATGTTGGTCGTCAACTGGCAGCAACGTGCCACAATGCAGTCAATAGCAATCTCAGGTAAATTCCAAATGATAGCTGCGTTGTTGTGCACTTTGATAAGCCACTCCAGCCAATTTCTTTAGTAATGTTTGCGAGAGAATTACTACGGCAGATTTGTACCGACTTCGGAACGGGTCCGAATAGGCGAATACTACTTGTTCTTTGCCCGTTCGCAACAATGCTGCCGTACCGAAGAAAAAAATTAAGACACTGTATAGGCCTATTAGTTACGAAAGCCCGAGTCACACGAGGCTATTTTTGATGTTGCGAGTGCAATGACAGCGATAATTTACAGCAAAATCACTGATGGTCATTCATTAAACCTCTACTCGCTAGTATTTTCATGCCCCAAAACAGGCATCAATTAAAGTTAGACATCACTGCTTGATAGATATAATCTGTGGTCGAGAGATAATGACCTTATGACCAACAGACCAAGTTTCGGCGACTGAAAGCGAATGGCAAGTCGCCTAAAAATGATAATGATTTAAGACCACGTAAACAAGTTTGGCAGAGAAATCCTTGCATGTTTGGGAAAACTGAATTAACAATGGTGATAATTTACGATCACGTAACTAAATCGCAGTCACTGAATGCTTCGTGTGGCTGCGGAGTCGCCTTATGTAAAGTTTGCAAAAATACAGCCACCCTGTGCAAAGTAGTATCATGCACAAAACGACAAACAATCGGACCAAAATTTGCACGAACTTGGTTCGTTGGACTTCATTCCTTAGTTTAAAGCAAAACCGACCAAAGCTTTGCGGTTTCAATAATTTTATGCTGACACAAGCAAATCTTCAATACTACAGAGTGTTCGGAAAATTCCTGTACACTCTTACTTCAATTTTAATACAGTATGTATATATATCAATATAATGTAAATAATATATAATTAATACAGTATATATATATAAGCACTCTTTCAACGTTATGCGTACATCATATTCTTAAACCTCAGCGTTGATGCGACGCGTTTGTAGGATTCGAACCCGCGTCTTTGGAGCTGGCCTCCTCGCGCACCGAGTTTTGTTGCCATGTATCACGTGCTGCCAGCAATGCCTTAAAGCACCGCATTTGGTTTGTAACTTTTGGAAGACCTTTTTATGCCTAATCACTGCTTTTGTGATCAGCTTTCGTTAAGAATATCAGTCTTAGTCTATAGTCGAGCGGCTAGAAGTACGTCAAAACGAACCTAGACTTTAAAAACGGCTAGACTTTATAAAAATTGGTATTCACAGCTTCCCTGCTTGGCGCTCAGCATAAAAAGTGATAGTGTGGAAAACAAGCCGGCAAGCTTGCTTGTTGTGTCCTTGGGCAAGGCACTTAACAGGAAGCCCCCTCTTTATGTGGCAGACAGGTGGCCCACCCGTACTTCACCGCATTACAATTGTGAAGTTGCTAACCAAGCATGTCGGAAGAGACGACTCTTGGGTACCCACCAGTGGCAGTACGCCTTGTTGGTGTTGGGGGTACCAGTCACTGAAGACTGGTTCGAAATGGTCTGCCATCTTTCCCCTAGCCTAATTTCAATTAGGTTGACGGCATGCCGTACCTCCATCCCGAGGAAGAGGAGGGGTAACCACAAACAAACAAACCTCGTTCAAAAGTAAACAGCACGTAAGTCTTGTGCTTTGTGTTAATTTGATTCGAACCTGCGTCTTTGGAACTGGCCTCCTCGCGCGCCGAGTTTTGCTGCCATGCACCACGTGCGGCTAGCCATGCCTTAAAGCACCGCATTTAGTTTGTAACTTTTGGAAGATCTTCAGGACCTTCAGGACTCGCTTTGTTGTTTTGTTTCTCGCTTATAAGACGCTCTCTATCGATCGTAACCACTTGGAGCTAGCAATATGTATATACCGTTTGTTGTAGCTGCAAATATCGTCTGCATATCAATCCCTCTTTCCTCAAAATGCTTTGTGAAAATGTCAAGAATATCAATTTCTTTAGTTGGACCAAACACAGGTATCAAGCAACATAGCTTCTCATGCATTTCGCGGTTGCGATAGTACCTAGCGACAACTGCTAACGTGAGAGATCATTTATATTCACACTTTCATCAAGAGCTACGCTGAAAATATTCGCAATATATAATGCAACAGTTTGCTGCTCTTTTACATCTTCAGCCATGTCCATAATGCGTCAATCCATTGTCCAGGTAGAAGCAGGCAAATCCTTGAATTTCGAGATAATAATGGTTTTATTTTGTAAATCATCAGACAACATGTCTGAGCAACTGAGAAAGACCTCCCCTACCTATGCCGCGTCAGTAAGTGGTTTTCCGTGCTTAGCAATGCCCTCTGCGCTTTGTAGCTGCTTTGAAATCTTCGGTTTGAGCTACGAATTAGTTTTTTGAAAATAGTGCTTTTGGTTTCGTAGCGATATAGGCCTACTATCGTCTTCAGTGCTGCGACCCTTTTAGCATCATCTTTGAAGGATTTTTTGTGTTCCGTTTCAAAATGTCATATTATACCTAAAGTTTTGCACTCTGACAACAATTTTGACAATAGAGCGCACACACAGCTCGGCTTTCTCGAGAAACGAACACAAAATCTGTCGTCCAGGATTCTGGGAATGATTTGACGTCTAATTTTAAGCTCTTGCAAGTTGCCATTAAATCTCGTTCCAATAAGCAAATTTTCATAAATATTCACACTATTAAAACAACTAGCAAGCTGCAATACATTAAGCATTAATTAGACAATCTTTAAGCATTTCATTTAGATTTGTGATTCAAAGGAAAATGGGCTCACATGACGCCACAAGGGTTGCACTGACTGCAACGCAGTTCTAGGACTCAGCAATTTCGTGCGGGTGTCAAATAAATTGGCGTGCCGCAACAAATGATCTCACGGGCCACTTGCGACACGTGTGCCAGGGATTGCCGACCCCTGTATGACACCACTGTCGTACAGGTTTAAATCTGTTTTCAATGATGCAATGGCAAATACGAAGGATTATGATAAGTGAATTGTAACTGGACTCCACGTTAGAACACATGTGGTACAGCTATGTCGCGTGCCTGAGTACTTTTAAATCTTTTTCCTATTAGACATTCTTATCACGCGTAGCAAAGTGGAACAAACGGCCGAGTTTTCACGTGAAATCGCGCAAAAGCTTGCCGGTGAGTTGTCCACTTAAGCCATGACATAACTTATTTCAAGAATTCAATTGTAGTTGGTGGACTCTAGGTCGCTTCAACTTCCTCTGGCAGCGTTTATGCCAGAGTAAAAAATATGCGCGCAGCCGGAAGCTTACGATTACGAAAAAGTTTTAACTTAAAATTCTGTAAATATATCAATCACTTTAGGATTCTTCCACAACTTTGAATTCATGACTCTACCACTGAATGAAATAAATACATGAAAGTTTGGAAATTATTTTCTGTTTATAAATAAGTACAGACGTAATTAATTGGAAGAAAGATCGGTATTATGGGGATGACGAAATCAAAATTCTAAGGGGAAATGAGAAGAAAAAATAGCTTATTAGGTCCACACAACTACGTAAAATCTTAGTCACCAAATTCTGTATACAATTCTAACGATGGAGGAAAATTTTTCTTGAAAATGGATTATTAGGCCAACCGGGTGATCGGACGCAGAAAATCTTGGGGGAGGTGTAGCCCATTTGGCTCCGTTTCTGGAGAATAGCGCTGGAGAATAGTGCAACTTTTCTGTGAGACACAGAATGCACACCCTTGCCCCTGGTTGGTAAGGGATGGTTTGTGTGACAATTTTCCAAGTGATTTGAGGGCTTTTCCCATTGGTTTTGTCAAGCCAGTAAAGCCTTTGAAAGTCATTGAAAGTCAAGTCCATATTTCGCTACGTCATTGAGCAAGAGACCGAACTGATGGGAAAATGCCGCCACACCAACAAATTTAAATTATAAAAATTTTCCTAGTACCAACACTGTTTTTGATCCCGTTCTTCTCTAGAGCTTGGAGTTTGGCAATCAACTTTCGCCAAAAGTCTTATCACCCGGTACCACCGGCGGCTTAATTGATATCTTTCCTAACATCTGAGACGAGTTGCATTAGTTGCTGAATTTTCAAATGTATTGCACTTATTGGTTAATTTTTACATTTTTATGCCGGTTTTATAGCGTTTTATAGTGTTTAATATGTATTTTGCAGACATACCACCTGATGGTCCGCTTGGCGAAACAGACTGTTGTGGTTTTAATATCTATTCTGTAGCTGTTCAAATAGAAATATAAACTTTAAAGTAATGTATACTATTAATCTTCATTGAATGGTAAACCAATATCTCATTGCAAACTGGTAACAAATTATACTTTAACTCAAATTCCAACCAGCACAGCAGGCTCGCAAGAAATCCACTTACAAGCACAAACGCACTTGTCCAAATGACGTGACTACACAAAAAAAGACGCGCTCTGCATGCGTGACGTCATCTGGAGCAAAACTTTTGCAGATAAGGCGTAGAAACAAAAACCATATTTATAACACGTACCACAGGAAAAATAACACTAAACATATAAATAATTCTCACTGTCCAGAACAGACAATTTTGGCTCATTTAAATCAAAATTTTAATGTGTCTATGTACCTGGATTATTTCTTTTTTTCTATTTGACGAGTCATCGTCACTAATGTGCAAGGATGAGCTCATGCATAAAAGATGTAATCGTACACTGTTGCAATAGCTGCTCAGCATTCGGAGGTAAATCGCAAGAAAAAGGAGAAGATAAGGAAGATAAACAAAAACTCTTTTAACTAGCTAATGTTAGTGAGTGAACATTCAATGCAGGATGTAAACAGGATGTAAATAGACTTGAAGCATGCAGCGTGGTCATACGTCCAAATTTTTCCGGTCGTAAACTTGATTTTATTATTAAACTTTTTTACAATTTTAACAAGTTCTTTCAGAAAATTGTTGTATGTTCACCGTGGCATTTGCATGTACATTAACTTCCACTCAGTGATGAATACGTTTTGGCATTAAGGCTGTAGGTCAAAATTGAGCCAAGTCTTGATATGCATCACGTATGAGCTTGTTGTGAATAGCCTTTCGCTACTGACACTCATCATGTGTCACATACAGCAGCGTATGTAGATGGGTTATATAAAGAAATGACCCCTTCAAACGATATTACAGAAGCAAAAAGTGTAAAAAGAAAAAGCTCTTTACGTCTGTTTGGTGACCAAATTGAACGAAATTCTCGCTTCCAACAAATTGGATCTTTAAAAAAAGTCATCATGTCTGCTTGGGGACGAAAATAACAAATTCTTGGATTCAAAAAGTTGATTTTCAAAAAAGGTCTTCTCACTGTTTCAAAATACTTTGCCTCTCTCCTTTCTCCGATAGGTGTCTAAATACACTACTAGTAACTTAAGTGTTGTTTGCAGTTGTATAAGTTCATTAAATTTGGTTTAAGTGCGAAAAGTTTTCTGTTTTTCTTCAAAACTTGCAAACGTCCCTCGTTAGCCGCCTCGCTGAGGAAGGGGTCGTTGACTAGCGTGAACTCCCTACGCACTCAATCAACACATATAATTAAACGACGCGCTGCATAAGTTCGTCATCCCCAAATACCTCTCAACACAAATCGAGTTACAAAAAGTCAATGATAGAAACAAGAAGTTTTCAACAGAAGTTGATTCCCGAAATTGCCATCAAGAATGTTGGTTGAGACCCTCTTGCATCGGTACGTAAACGACACACCGGTGCGTCGCGCGACGCTCTTGCGACGCTCTTACGACGCTTTCGCGACGCTCTTGCTCAAAACGACACACCGGTGCGTCGCGACGCCCATTTGGAAATCTTTAGGCCCGAAAATAAGAGTACCCATATTTCCGTTAACACGAACTCTTGAGGGCTTTGCAATCACACCCCGGACTCTGTAGCTCAAAAAAACTCTGACTCCTGTTTAAAAAATCATGGTTGCGCCCCTATCTATCGGTAAAAGTCTCAGCGGGAAAAATCGCTTCGCGAGACTTAGTTTTAAACCCTCCCCACAGGTATCGCGCTCGCTTTTTTATACAACTTTTTATCAAAAATTAGTATGGGAGTTGCAGGAGTCATCGCGATGTCTCTAGCGAGTTTCAAGCAGGGATAAAACAGGTTTAAAACTTCGTGTGCAGTCTTTAGGCTCAGTGAAATCGCGACAAAGTTGCAATGATGTTACTGGAAATCCCTCTGATTACTGCTCGTTATATCGCAAGGTTTCACAAAGATTACTTTGAGATTTCTCAGCGACTGTTCAAACTGATACAAAATTGACGTCAGGTTTTATACAGTACTTTTCTGCACGCAAAATAGTAGACTACCGGCAGAAAATGTCTGTAAACTGATTAGATTGCCACTTTGACCCACAGAAATTTAGATTACCAGTTTGCAGTTTTATTTCTGAAATAAAATGCATATTTTTTGGAATTTCGGACTTACAATTTTAGAAAATATACACTGACAAATGTTAGGCCTGTTTCCAATATTAACAAGCCTAGTGCTTTTGTGCCAGAAGCATGAGAGGCAATTATATCTGCTTTTGTGCATAAGTGGTAACAAATCACCTTAGGTTTTTGAGTAGAAACCGCAGTTACTATTTTTTTATTTACTACATTTTGCGGCTTCAAATCAAGGGCAACTTGAATTTTTTCCTCTTTGAAATAAATAGCGAGCCAGTTGAAAGACCGTAGAAAGTAACAAAATATTGGACAACCGAAAACAAACAAATTCCTCATAAAATATAATGCTTAGCGTTAATTCGATGTTTGTTCTGGTCTTGATCCAATTGATTGTTTGGCAATGCTTTGTGCGGCTGCTAGTCTTGGGCGGCTTCTAATCATAAGTGGATTTTGATTAAGTAAATACGGTATCCCGCGTTTTGGGAAATAACTTCAAATGAAAGTGTACGTGCATTTCTTTTTTTAATTCAATTAGTTTTTCCGACTTACAGAAATTCGACAAAACCAATAAAGATACATGTCATCTCAAGCTAGTCTCGAATGGGTAAATCCACGATTCCGTGCTCTTTTTCTTTTAGTGCTCTGACGATTGCTAATCTAAACAATGCGCTCGTCTGTTTTCTATTTTCCACAGCACTTTAACTTAACAGATATTTGACGCCTTGTCATAAAAATTACTTCGTTGGAAAGGCAATCAAGAGGTTGCAACACCGTCTACATGGTGACAAAACCGGTCCTGACCAAGTAGAGGTGTGTTCCAACCTGGCTTTGATTGTTTTGTAAAATCATTAAAAAATGCGATGAATTTTCTTGCTTGGGTTCATCGCTATTACGTCAAGTAGTTCGATGAAGTAGGTGTGAAGTGTGAACGAAATCCTGCTAAATGCTTGTAATATCGCGGAAGCGATCTGTGTGAGTCTGGAGAATAAACCCTATTTAAAGGTGGAAAAGTTTTGTTAGTATTGTAAGAAAACTTACTCGCATAATCAATCTCACGCAGAATTCAATCATAACCTTCAAGTCATCATTAGAAATACTTTGCGAAATATCGATCATAAAATAAACTTCATGTCCTGCTTTATGTGAAATGTCAATAGATCTTCCAACTGTAATATCAAAAGAACTGGTTTGTGCATTTTCTACAAATCTGCGTAAGGTTTCTCCAACAGCCTGCGATGAATCTCTAACTCTTGGATCTGCAAAAAAACAAACTTTTTCTGAACTCAACATTGTAAAAACCACAACCTTAAAAGTAGAGAAGGCTGCTTCATCCAATTTTATAGATAAAAATAGCAAAAATGTCTCCATGAAAACGTTCACCTCCAAAGAAAAGTTTTTCAATTTTTTCGCGACAAAAATTTTAATACCCTCCGAAAATTATACAAAAACGTCAATATATTTACTTTCAGACGTATGATCTCCGAAAAATGTTCTACATTTTGATTGGAGGTAAATATAGCAAAAAAGCCATTTCAGAAACCTTGATCTCGAAAATATACTTAATCTTCGTTAGATTAAATTGCTTTTGGAAGACAATGTTGTGTCTATGGTTTAAACTGGAGGCGGTCCAATTCAAACAAACATTTTGCTCGAGATAGGAAAGTTCTGTTTTTAGAAAGTTGATTTCAAAAAAGGTCTTTACCTTTTCATGTTTAGAAAGAGCATCAGTTAGACTCATTGGTAGCTAGAAAAGAAATAAAATTTATAATGACCAATAATATAAAAAGGTTGTACACTTCTACATTAGACTCAGCCAAGAAAGACTTTAGGGCTAAACGCCCCACAGATTACTGTCAACCTTACCGCAAAGAATTGTTAACTTCCCTGCCACTAGAGATGTTTAAAATTGGATCTCGAAAATCAAGCTATCACTACCTTTTTATCAATCTGCAAAAAATCACTCTCAAAAGTTCATATCAAAAAAAAGATAAAATCTTCTATTAGACCCCATTCCCCTGCCCCAAACCTAAAATACAAAGTGCAACGTCTATGGGTCTATATCTGGGTAAAACAAGCGGGAACATGTTTTGAACTACCATGATAATTTTAGGTTGCATTATAAACTCGCATTTATTCACGGTGCAAAAAATTAATTTTGGTTAGTGCTTTGCTCTCTGATTGCTCTTAATGTCAATTGATTTTTGATAAACAATTCGGTATCAAAACTTAAACAACAACCAACCAAAGCTTTTCGTTGCAGCTTTTTTTTGACCGTTATTGCTACTAAAATCTGCTGAAACAAGTGCTTCATTTTACCTGTACTTTCATCAAATGTTTCAAGATCGACTACACCAGTGGTTCTTAAAGTTTTAAAGACAAACCTCTTTTGGCAGGGCCAACAAAGACACGCGCTTCTTTTGGTCCACGACAAGTCTTCACATTGGCGCTTTTCGGCGATTTTTCACGAAATCATGGTAAAAGATCTTATTTTATAAAGATTGATTATTTTCCTGATTAATTTCGCAGAACTCTTTCGATTCCAACGCGATGACCTTTTTTCTCGAAGGTATCAATTATTTCAGAGAAGCTAGCCCCCCTGTCCCCATGAAGGACTCTTACTTCCCCAGTTTAAGAACCACTGGACTACACAGTAGGGGTAAATATTTGTTTTGCTGTGGCCACCAGAATCGCAGCAGCTCAATTTAGGCATGCAAGCAATTTCGATAAACCGGCGGCGGATTTCAACGCCTTGAGCTAGTTAGCTACCTTTGCACAATGGCGCTCCGTTTCCGCTCCATTGTCTAAATTCCAAGCAAGTCTGCATGCTGTCTCCTTCCATAACATAGCCGCGGTTGCATGCAAAAACTACTGTTGAGTTAACGGATAAACGTAAATTATTGCCATTCACAATGTATCCTGCAATTGGAACTCCAGGATGCGGGCAGTGATCATCGGCTAAAAATTGCATTTTATGTAAGCGATGTGAATTTCTATCACTACTTTCATAATCAGTTACTTCATTTCAAAAAGAGTTCGTAAAAAATACGTTGCGAGATAAATTAATTGAAAAACACCCCCCCAAGCTTCTTCTAATGGCTTTAGTTGAGCAACCTCCGCTGACTTTAAGCTACAGAAACACATTTTGGCTGCGTTTAGGGAGATTATTGCGGTTTAGGCTATTAATAGTAGGCCTATTAGTTTTGGTATTTTGTATGTTTGAGAGGGGTTTATTAGTTGCAGTATTTCTTAAAATGCATTCAAATCAACCTACCGAGCATAATACTGAGGAAAGAAAAAACATTGCAAGTTGCAAATCTTGATAGGTAATGTTGGCAATAGCTATTTTTCGTGCAACTGCCCAAAATATTCTATTTAAAAAGAGGTTTTATGCCGTTCGTAATTACTACTTTTTAAAGGAATGTTAAAACCCGAGCTTTCCTAAAAATCAAAATTAGCTTAGCACCAAAATAAATCAATGAGGTTTCTGCTAAGGTTGTTACCAAGAAAAACAAAAATTTTGCCTTGTGTGGAGGAATTAGCATTGCATTAATAAGTTAATGAGCTCGACAACAACAGAAAGAAAACATGTTGCTAGACCAGAAAAATCACACATGGTAATCAAGCAGTTTTGAAAAGAAGCAATAATTATGTTGTCCAATTAACAAACCAAAACAATTTTTCAAAACAAACTCAGCCAACAAAAGGCTTAAAGGCTCACGTTTTCACAGCAACACGATGCAAAACCTGACGAAAGGAAGTTCATCTTTAAAGTGAAAATACATCATATTGTCCTGTCAATTGTTTCGACAGCCTTGAACTGTAATTTGCAAAATCAGGTTTTTAAGTTTTAACAGAAGGAAAAGCATTTCGGCAATGACCTAGATGAATTGTTGTTAAGGAAAAGGAAAATTAAGAACAAGATAAGCCAAGATGCGACTGGTATTATGAAATATGAATGAAAGCAAAAAATTTAGAATAATTGTGGTAAAATTAGAGATTATTGTACATGTAAAACCTGGAAAATGGGGAGCTCAATGCCTCTAAGCAACACTGAAGACGTTTAACTGTAGTTAGTGCGCAATTTAAATTTTGCGTTACGGTCTGTTATCTCATTTGCCATATCCCTTTCTACGTTACGCGTAATTGTTAAATTTCATTTCAATTTTCAAAAATTTAAAAAGCAACAACGCATTGAAATAAGATTTAGAATACTTAGTATCTTTATGATAAAAACTTATTTTACCCAAAACAATCAAATAATTTAAACGGGTCACAAATCTATTCAAAATCAGCTTAAAGACATGCGCAGATTATGGCCGCAAAATATGCAGTCCCGTTCCCGATGAACCAAACAATAAATGTCGGTGCTAAAAATTGTTTAAATCAGACCTTGAAGTAGGACAAAATTTAAAGCTGTTCCAGCTTTATCTATGTAGCTTTCTTTCATGAAGTCATTGATCCAGCTCCATTTCTGACTCCGACGCTCTTCCACACTTGCTGCTCCTGCTCTATAACATTACTTGCTTTGTTTCGAGAATTAAAAATTTAATTTTTCACTAACCTACGTAATCATAAGAGTAGACAATCAATGAATTTCAAATGCTAAGCTGCTGTAACAACAGACAATGTAATCACAACGTTAGATATATTTAAAAATCTTTTGTTCAAGAAATAGTATTGTTTGCTGACATGAGGTTAACTCTCAACAATTTTTAAAAAATCTAGCTGCGACTCCAGCTCTGTTCTTTCTCAAAGTTAAATGGAGTTCCAGATCTGGATGCGGCTCCGACAAAACTGTTCTGATTCTTTGCTCTAGCTCGCGCTCCGAAGCTCGGGTTTAGATGCAGCTAAAATTTTGTGTCTCATTTAAAAATTGCTATTCTCTTCAAATAGCCGTTTTGTGTGGACCCCACACCTCGTGCTACGCCACTGGAGCGGCAGCGGTCCATTTTAACTTATCTTGAATACAAACTGTAGGTTAGTGAACTTGTCTCTAATGAAACTGACCGAAATCGCTCGTAGAACCGGGTCAAATAACAGTCATAGCGGCCCTTGCAGTTGGAAATTATCATTATTGAAAAATAGCAAATGCGGCCGACGCAGCTGGCCGCATTGTCTTACAAAAAAGACTAAACATTTATTGTAAAAAAGTATATTTACATCTTTCGGTGCATACAGTGTCTGCCCCGCTCCATCTTCCATTCGATAGACATTGTCGTGTGTGAGCTCCTATTCTCTTTTGATGGCTTCTGCCGCATTGGAATGTCAGGTTAACCCCTACGTAATAAGGGGGAGGAATATAATTATCAATATAACCATCCATTGCTTCAATTGCTGAATTAGGGTCAGGGCAAATGATACCTGCAATACAAAAGTACGATTAGAAGGAGGTCAAACTCAGAAGTAAGCAGACGATACCATAAAATCAGTACTGCAGCATCTCCAATAAACATTCCAATTTTTTCAAAATTTAGTACGGCAAAGTTGAAAATACTTGATAATAATTTCCTGCCCAATACATGCTTCTACTGTGACAAAGAATAACATAGATTTTATTTCAGACTCTGGTGCAGCTCGCATTAAATAGATAATGCCTAGCAAGACTGAAAAAGTATGAAAATTCCTGTTTGGTCTTGAGTGGGCAAGTGTGATGATTAATGCATTTAATTGACTCAAAATCTTACTTACGTTTAAACAAAATTATGATATTTTAATGGACGTATTTTAGTTTTTTAGGAAAATTTGTTACTCCACGTTGCATTCAAAAGTTCTGACTGCTGCTGGTAAGTCCTGCCGGGTTAAAAGTAAAGGTTTAACGACTTCGCCAACTTCAACAACCCAACATTTCTGAGAGTTGTAACGAAAAGTTGTTAGCGTCACGCCTATGCTATTAATTAAGATCATCCTACTCTTGAATTAAAACAGGCTTTGTTCTCAAACATTTTATCATTTCACAAATTCTATTCGTGCCTTCCAGTTAGCAGAGCAGTAAAACATCAAAGTTGGGAGTGAGCACCATAACAGTTGTCGTTTTCCAGTTAAAGAAGTGAGTTATTTAATGGTATTCCTCTTTCTCGCCTGGGTGTAAACCCTCTTGTAATGATATTAGTGACGTCAAGCTCTTTGACTGCAACTATGTGCACTGCTCCCGGCATAAGATGAAAGAGTTATGTCTTCCCTAAATGTGTTGTATCCAATCCTAGTAGCCTGTCAGCCAGTTTTCAAGCAAAATAATTTTTCCTGTCTGGAGCAGTTTTGCACAATGGTATACATCTTCCGACCTCTTTTGATTTTCATCATGTTTTGCATTTGATAAATTACGCCTTTAATCGCGATTTTTGCGCCCTTTAAATTATGGTTGTATGTACACACAAACAGCCAATAATCTCACAAACTTGTTTCCGTTCATTTTTCTTGTGGTTAGGACCAAAAAATCATACTTGTGGGTAAGTGCCACAGGAAATGCTTTATTTGCAGGTAGGGATGGACAATTCAGAATAATTTACTATTCTAGAATAGTTAAACCGAATTCAGAATCCGAATCCGAATCTTTTTTGCAATTAGCACAATCAACATGAAAGCATTTATTACAAGTTTACAAGAACAAAAGTATAATCAGATAACGAGATTATTGTAGTGCAATACATTTAAGCTTTCTACATCTTTGCTTGTGTGTGCGATTTAGTTTTTGGATCATTGCATGCAATGAGTGTTCTCTTTAAACGCGAAAAAAGTGCGAATTTGCGTGAACATGTCCGGCGGATTCGCAGTTATAACTCCAAAATGTGTAGAAAAGTCCGGCGGTATTTGTTAATTTTTTCGCAGTTGTTAAAATCTTTGGAACCTACTGTTAATAAGAATTGAAGGTTGAACCGTCGCTTTTTTAGAGAAGTGTAACGTCTTGCGTAAACAACGCGTGATTCTGACGCAACAGCGAGTTAGGACGATTAAAAATCTTTTGTATCGAAAATTCTCTCTCAAGTAATTGACGCAAAGTAAATCAAAAAGTTTTTTTCTTTACTTTTTCCGGTCAATTTCAATCGTAGCTAAAAAGCAATAATACCAAAGAGCTCTCAAACATCAGTTTAACACAAGACATCATTTTTTGAGGGAAGTTTGAAGCTGGAAGTGGTTAACATGTGTATTTTTTTTCTTTACGCTTCAACGCCAATTTCAATAGTGCTTGATAATATAAGAAAGCGCACAGCTCTCGGTTTCAATTTAGCACAAAAAACACCATTTATTGAAGGAATTATTCAGTTTTTGTAAAATACTAATAAATAACCTTTTCACTCTTGCCAAATGCCAATTATGAAAACCAAAAGTAAAAAAATACGACTTCTAAGTTCTGATCAACCCCTAAAATGTGAAGCAAAAAAGTGGATCCTAGTTTTGATCCCTTTAAAAACGTATAGTAATTGTAGCCTTTTCTATGTAATTTACTTGAAAGGTAATTTGAAATACTTCTCTCCCCCCAGAAATTTTGAAAACTCTGCGCTTACACCAATAGAGTTGTTGTTTGGACTTGCTTTTAGATTTGTCTTTAAAGATCTTTAACGTGCAGTTAACTCCAGTTCTTGCTGCGAAAGACGTAACAGAGTAAACAAGATAGAACTCGCAAGCTGGCGTCTTAATCGAATTAAAAAATATAAATTAAAAAACAGGTTGCCTATAAAATTAAGAAAAATTAATGATCGGGCCACGTGTCTCTGCGTTCCGAAAATGGGCCACATGAAAAAAACGGTTACAAGCACTGAACTAGGTTTAACATACCATAATTGAAAAAAATAGACTGAGGGAAAAACAAAGGGTGCGATTATACGCAAATCAACATTATAGGTAAATTTTGAGTATCCGAAATACTGGAATTCTGCAGGGACTGAGGGAAACGTTACGTTATTAAAAGCAGGCTGATGTCATAAATAAAGCCATTAGACTAATTCTACTGCACAATAAAAGCGTGGAAACAGTGCGCGCCTAGCTTACAAATCGCTGACGCTTTAATTGTTTTTGAAAAAATTTGGGACAAAAGATCGGAGATCTAAATTGGCGTAAATGACATCTTTTATTAGCTTAGCGTACATACTTACAGCAGTACGCTATCACAGACATGTTTTTTTACAACTTTAAAATACGTTACTTGGGTTGATGTAGCGGTTTGTTCAGCAATGTCCACCGAAATTTGTCCGGCGGTTTTTGTACATTTACTAGCAATTTCGTACTTGCGCCGACGGTTATACACTTACTAAAATCTTAGAGGGAACACTGCATGTAATTGATACTTTTACAAAAAGGAAATCTGTGACCAAGCAACGTGATAAAGCTTGTAAGCAGGATATAAACCGAATCCTATTATTGGATTCGGATAGTTTGGGATTCGAATCCTTCGGATTCGGTATTCTGAATTGCCCATCCCTATTTGCAGGACTAAGCTATAAAGTAGTAGGCCTAAGTGCTCGGTACTTTTTTGCAATTGTAGGTACAATTATATGCTCCAAAGCCTACGGCTGAGAGTATGTTTCTGGTCCCAGTACAAAGGCAATGGGGGATTATAGCGTCTACAGTTAAATTAGAGCGTTGGATTATAGTGCCTACAGTTCATTATTAGCATTAGGCAAGATAGAGCTTAAGTAAATGTTAAATTAACCTGATTTTTTGTCAAAGGTGCTGGAAAGTTTTTTTTAAATCTTCCAAGATTTCATGTCAAAACTTAGCCTTTTATTCTTTTTTGTCAAATATAATCCACATATCTGTGTGTTAAAGATTAGTCATGCAGGTGAAACAACTGCAAAAAGTTATTTCACTGCGAAGTACACTTACAGTTGAGTTACTGCAGTAATAACTACAGTTGCTGCCTGCTCCTGTTTCAGCTGAAATGCATCAGACAGCACTACGACGTCACTAAACATTATGACAAAACTGTGCTTTTTTGAAGCGTTTAAGAAAAAAAATGCTTCAAATACTTGAAAAAATCACTTGCAATGTCTTAAATAAAACTCGAATTGCTGAAAAATATTTTTTATCGGAAGTAGCTAGTTATTATTTTTTGAAAAATCTTTTCAGCGCGTTTCTACGGTCAGTATTTTTTGAGAAAATTAAGAAAATAATATTACAATAAATTGCTAATGAGCACGTCAACTTACTCCCTAAACAAGTGAAATTTTGCAAGTTCTTAAATCGGTAGCTGGCTTTCTTTTAGGCTCAAAATAGCTGAAATTACAGTAGTGTGCAAATTAACTTTATCAAATCATGTATTTTGAAATTTTTTTATATTGTAGATTGTTGGTTCTAGTTTAAGCGATTGTTAATTTGGAATTATATAATAATTGTTTGACAACATTTTATTACTACAATTGATGTTACCTCTAGAAATCGTTAAATATTGATATTAAATGCACATATAAGAAAAATTCAGTATGGAATAGCAAAAAATGTGCGTCAATCAAAGTACTGTAAGCAGGATTATTATGCTTCACCTAAAAATGGGACCAGCCACACCACTTCGCAAAGGGCGCTGTGGTCGGAAAAATGTCATTACAAAAAAAGATGACCGTTGCTATTGCCAGAAACCGAAATCAATCCAAGAAAAACAGTTTAGACCTTTTCGGAAATTTGAATTTGACTGGAGTCAACATTTCATTATCTGCAGTTCGCCGACGTTTATTAGCTGGAAAGAAAAAAAAAGCCCATAAAGAAACAATTTTTGACAAAAAACATGAAACAAAGTGACATCACAGAGCAAAAAGTATGAAAACTGGACTACAGAAAATTTGGAAAAGGTAAATATTATTTTTTATTAATGAAATCCATATTTCAAACCAACAGTTTTGTATTTTTAGTACAGAAATTAGCGTACTTAACTTTAAACATCTGTTTCAACATTTCTAGTGAGCGGGCAAAAAATAAAATACTTGGTTGCCTTAAGTTGTTTATTGATTTGCGATGTTTACTTTTCTACAGATTTTGTTTTTCCATAATACATATCTTTTTTCGCAGTGTTTCTTGTGCTATGGTACTGGGCTAGTGACCCAGTACAAAGGATAATGAAAACCAATTGGTATTTTAATGTTTTTAAGAGAAAAATCAATCCAGAGACAACTAAAAGTCATCCCGGATGAACGCTGTTTTTTTTCAGCATGACAGTTCTCCCTGCAACAAATTAAAGATCCGGACGAAATAATTGAGAGATAACAAAGTAAAAGTGCTGGACTGGCCAGGAAATTCAACAAATCTAAATCACATCGAAAAATTATGTGAAATTTTGAAATAACGTCTTGCAAAGGACAGAACTTCAAAAATATATCGATTGAAGAAACTAATTAATTTGGTACCACAACAAAGAAATTAAACAAATGTCCCGAACATTGATACCGGTATATTCCATGCCAAGGCTTACCGAATTTGTGATAAAAATAAAGAGAGGACATTCGAATTATTAGTTATGCAGTTATTTAAATGAATTCGCCAAATCATAGAAATGCGATATTTTTTCTTTGATGCAACTAATTTGCCCACCACCGTAGTTAAAAAATGCAAATTTAAAAAAATTTATCTTTAATTGTATTGTCATCATGATCAATAATACGTTTTGAGAAAATCAAGAAAACAAATTCTTCAAAAAACGTTTATTATGAAATCGTCTTACCCTAAAGATATAAACTGTAGTTCTTTTCATGTTAATGGATCTGGTGCTGGGTTTCATTTAAGCGTAAAATTGTTGTTCTCAGACAAGAAATGGAATTTAAAAAATACATATTTAATTACAATTTAATCGTGACATAATTAATCCCCTTATGGATCCCATCTCCCAGACAGCTATCAATCGCACCAAATTTCATGTTTGAATGACCAATAGTTGCGGAGGAGTAACAGCAAACGCACTGCAACGACTACTTTATGTAGCAGATCCATCTCGATTACTATCAAACCGACGTACAACGAGCGATTTGATAAACTACCAAATCAAAAAACGGTCATTAAAACTCAACTGCCAATCACAAGTGCTGATGCAAGACGTAGCTGAAACCTAAAGCGAGAACTTTAAGACAAACAAATTTTTCATCACAAGTCAAAAACTGTACTGTTAAACTGTACTGCCACATTGGCTAGTGGTCACCAATCATAATAATTTTAAACATAAAACAGGAACATAATGAAGCCTATACGTGAAAACAAATCACGCTGGAATAAAGTTATGCAACTATTTGGTCACGGCGAGTTTGTAAAATTATACCTACGTTGACAGGAGAGCAAGCTTCTTCCTTCCCATGTTCCCCCTCCAGAACATCTTCTGGTTCTTGTACCTGATATCTCGTAATATTCTTGATCGCACAAGTAGTGAGCTAAGCTGTTAAATCTGTTTCCTTCGTATTCTATGATAACATTTCTGGCAGGAGGTGCTGGCCCACAAGTAGTATCTAAAAATTCATTAACTTTGACTGTAAAAATGGTAAGTTTTTAAAATCAATTTACGGTTGATTCTGCCGGGTTGCAACTCCTGTAATAGAAAATTAATGCGGGCAGCAACCAAAATAACAACTCTGAAAAAAATTTTTGAGAAAATCACATTTCTCATTTTTTATCGCTTTTGTGAATAATGATACAATGTCTTTATTGAAAACTGTTGGTTTGTTGAGACGTAACTTGAATCAACTGTATATTTCGCCGAACGTTTTAACTATTTTGCCGTGGTTTATCGGGTTAGAATTGTCAAACTGTTCACCCAGCATATCGCAGGTGGGATCTCTGTGGTACTCACCAATGACAGTCCGCCTTGTTGGTGATGGAACTACCAGTCACCTATGATTGGTTCGAAATGTGCTGCCACTTCCCCGTAGCCTGCTCTAATTAGGTTGACGGCGTGAACCTGAATTGCCGTTCGCGCCATACCTCCGTTCCAAAAAAGAGGAGAGGTAAACCAAACAACTTTGTAGCTACATTTTAATTGTTCGACTATCATTGTGACACAATATTAACTGTTAAATTTACTGATAAGTCCGGTATATTCAAATTTATGTTGTTATCAAGAATTCCATAGTACTTTTTACTGGCTTCATCTAGAACAGTGTAAGTCAAAC
Source organism: Trididemnum clinides (assembly GCA_963675345.1). Taxonomy (NCBI): domain Eukaryota; kingdom Metazoa; phylum Chordata; class Ascidiacea; order Aplousobranchia; family Didemnidae; genus Trididemnum; species Trididemnum clinides. The sequence continues at coordinate 34,962,057 of OY776284.1, read as the reverse complement.
TGAGATCTGCAGATCTCTGAGGATTTGCAAAAAAATTTTCGATGAGATCCACAGTAATTTTAAGGTTTCGACTCACTCTTGGATTATCACTAGAAATTATTTTCTGAAACAAATCACAACAGAAGAAGATGGACCCCACCACAAAGGGGAACAAATGAGTTCTGGTGAGATCCTTCATTAATTCAAACCAGCAAAAGGGGTTCATCACTAAAACTAGTTAAAAAAGTTTGAAAGCCACTGATCAGGAACATCTAGAACGTTTGCACTAAATAGATATAGGCTACAAGTAGAGCTGGGCATTTTATTGTAATTTTTAGAAGCGCGGCGTAATAAAGTGCGAATTTTTTTCAAAAAGTCAAGCGCAGCGCAATTCCTGCTAAGTAAATTTAAAAGTGGTCAAGGCGCACCGCAACTTCTGAAAGCCGATTTTTGTACTGACTGAAGCGAGCAGCAAAATCGGCAGTTCGCTTCGTTTATCTATTAGGGGGCAGCACAATTGTTTTGTATAAAAAAGAATTAAACAACGTTATTAATGCCTTAATCATCGACTGCATTTTTTTGAAAGCAAAAATTTAAGACAAGTGAAGACAGCACGACAGCAAAAAATAACCTTGGTTGCAATTCAGAATTATCAGAAACTTTACTATTCACAAAAAATACCACCTGTTTAATTACAACCGAAGTTTTATTTTGGCACTTATGGTTGGTTTGCACGCTCAAAATTTTGTGAGGTATTGGAGATTGATATTTGGTGTAAACATCAGAGACCCAATTGGGCACATCCAAACCACTGAGGCTATACTGGGAATGCCATTATAGCTTTCTCAAGGTTACCTTAACCGATGCTCGATGATGAAGTAGTGAAAGCAATTCTACTATTATGTAAACTTGATATTCTTAGGCTTCATGAATTCTCCAATTAACAGTCGATTTAAAAATGATCAACTTTTCTATTTTTGAATTGGTAAAGAAATAGGTAAATAGGCTAGATTTTACTGCGATTTTGAATGAAGATCTTTTTTTTTGGACATGAATTTTATGATATCGAGTTTTAGCCCCAAACGCTCTTGGTGTTTATCCACAACTGTTTTTAAGTTCAGACTCGTTACAACAGCAAAGCCGATATACAAAGCATCTTTTTGAAATCTTTTGTGAGCCCCCGGTTGAAAATATTGTCCTACATAGTTCTTGTTTTATGACAACTAATCGTTGAACCTCATGCATTACACTTTTGCTTTACTCCTTTGTATCTCGAAAAAATGATCATACTTTAATGGAATCTACATAAACCTTTCTTCAACAAAGTAAACAAAGTGACATTACTACAAAATCAGCAATAATCTCACTTTAACAAAACCAGAAATATTTTGATTTAAACATTATGAGCAGCAATTTTTCTGGAGAAATCATATTTCAGCAAAATCAACATTAATGATGTCTCAACATGATGAACTTAAAATTAGCTTTATTTTAACAAAACAAACATCCATTCATTTCAGCACCACCAGGAAAGACCTGACTTTGTTATTATGAACAACAATCTTACTTCAGCATTATCAACAACAAATCAATTAGGACTTAAAGAATATTTAAAGTATTATCACTTCAATGATGATCTTACTTTAACAAAACAGTTCTATCTAAACAAAATTCTTACACATTAACACAATCAAAAAGCTTTTTTCAACATGGTATAGAAAACACCAATCTTACGTATACAAAATCTACAATAATAATCATACCTTAGCAATAACCACAAATAGCTACATACTTCTGTTAATGCACGATCTTCCACAGGAACTATCGCACAAACATTCTTTTCCATCATCACAATCTTCATCTGTGTAACAAGCTGGTTGGCATGTCATGTTTCTGCTCGCTGCATTCGACAAATCTCTCTCTTCACAATCTCCTATAAAACAAGCATTGTTAGCAACTTAAGTTTGGGGTGTGTAGTGCAGTATCAACAACAGTTTACTCACTTACACATTTACTTCTGTTGGGGTAAGACCAAATAAATCTAGCACTACAGAACCGTTTCCCATTTGGATCAAGAAGGATATAACCTGCATCACATTCATATATAGCCATATCACCAAACTGGTAGCTTGAGCTATGTATGAGTTGATAGGAACAGTGTCCAAACGAACTTTTTCTCATGATCGATAATCTAGAGTGTGGTGGATGTGGTGGTGGGTCGCATCGTCTTCCTAACCAAAACAGAAAATACAAATCATGCGCAGCATATTTCATTAAACTTTTGCAAACAGGATGTTGATAGTTCTTGCTGTTGAAGGAAAATGTTAGCCAGAGGCAAAACCGCTGCAAACCATTGATTCAAGGGCATTATTTCAAATAACATAGTTCATAAGTAGTAGCAAAACAGCGGCACTGTAAGTATTGTCTCGTGTGAAAACAGAGGTGGCTAGTGGTCGCTTGGAGTGCACTATTTTTACCCAAGAAAGCATTCAAACGTCTAATGAAAGGATACAGACTTCGGTAAAAATCTATTGGAAGAGCTTTTTTGTTAAGCCATTTTTACCTTGTTTAACACACGAGTAACCGCACTCTTGATCACAGAGGCAATCATACGTGGGTTTGCATTTCATATTGATCGAAGATGATTCTCCAGGCACACATTCTCTTCGACATCGAAAGCGGCCAGCTAAATTTTCAATAGCGCTGTTGTTTCTCATAGGACATGCTAAAATAATTGACTTGATTACATTGTGTAGTCATCAATTAGAGATGGTCATTGAGAATGCATTTAAACTGAAAAATCCCGATTTAACCACACATATTATTTAATCCTCGATGAGTGTCATTCTTTACTTGTGGCGTCGTCAGCATAACACCGACCGTTCCCATCTACTGCATGCTTTTAACCCAATGTTTCTCAAACTGTGTGCTGTGGGTACCGGGACTAGCTTGCAGGTGTGCTGCGGGTTTTAGTGTGGTGATTAATGTTTATGCAAGTTTTCTGCCAAATTTAAGTAAAATGTGTGATTTAATGGTGAATAACGTCGAAGATCTCCAAAAAAAAAGATCAACACCTTTGTTACTGCCACCAGCAATGCTAGTCGCGGTCAATAAAAATGTGATGTGCCATGGTTAGTAAAAAGATTCATGTGCCGCAAAACTTGTAAACCTGCTTACTGTGCCGTCGCACAAAAACATTTGGGCAACATTGTTTTAACCGAAAGCTTGTCAGGCGGCACTGATTTCCAGATTGTTAGTGATATGTAAATATCTTTTTAGGAAGTGTAAATTTAATCCCGCTTAAGCTTTGATTGCTATTAATTTCATTTCTAAATTGTTTGTTGATTTGGTTATGAATTTATTGATTTTTATTTCTACGATATTGTAACTGCAACTTCTTTGAAACAAGCTCGCTGATGAATGAATATTACTTTTAAGTTCGCCATTTTAAACAACCGCAGTCGTACTTCTTCAATTTTTTAGAGTTTTTACTCTTGGGAAATAAAGAATTGGGTTGTTTGTTTCTTCCTATTGATTCATCTTAGCCATAAGGTGACATTACATTATGCATTTGCAGTTGGAAAACGATATCATTGCTCGTGAATGAGTGGCGGTTGTCGCACGTGCACTAAGTCTAACAACTGCTAGAACAATAGTGCTGTCACAGCCGAGTAATCACAAGCTCTTACAGTAATGCAAGAGGCTAGCGATGCACTTAGCAAATTGCAGAAAGTAACACTGTTTCGACCTATCAGGTCTCTTCAGTGCAGTTGATGACCAACTACTTACTCAGGCATGGGCCTTTCTTTAAGGTATTTTTTATGGACAAGTCCCAAGAATCAGCTGCTTAGAAGAGTTTGAACGGGTACAACACAGGACGTTTCAAAAAGAATTCGCCTAGATCATCACGCGACATGTCAAAAACGAAAAACATTACTAACTAGCTTGGACAAATGCGTTGTTCATACTGGTCAAAACTCCTATTTCTGGATTGTATTTTGTTAACTTGGAAATTTTTGCTGATGCGGTACATTACATTTTGATTGCTAGTCTTTATTACAGTGGACTACATGTTTGTTACGTAATAATCTGCTTAAAAATTACTCTTGCTATAATTCGATTAGAGCTGTTATGACATATTTTCTGCAATAAAAACTGTTTAAAGACACCCGTTTACTGTTCCTTGGATAAGTGGTGAGTGCAGCCTTACGCATTACAACTGATTTTAAAACCAGGTTGATGGGCGAAGGCTCTAATAGTTTTGTCACTATTTTCTGAACAACTGACAGTGCTTTAAGCTTCCTATTAAGTCGGCTTCACATAAAGTGGCGAGCAAATAGTAAGACTTTTTTATTTCTTTAGATTTCTGAAAAATAACTTTGTTAAGATTGTATCATATTTGTCAAGTAATACTGTATGTGTGAACAAAAAAGTAAGACTTTTTTTAAAGAAATTTGAGAGTACAAAATTTACGCATTTATTTCAATTTTAATCAATAATATAATCGCATATCTCTTGTTTTTAATAACTTTGGCAAGTCTGTTTGGAATCGAATGCACTAGCTTTAATGTCAGATCATTTGGAATTCTATTCCAAGTTTCCACAATTTTGCACTTCAGACCTTCCATGTTTTAGGGTTTTTCTTTTGAAAGTTATTAAGCGAAGAGGGAAATTGTAAACCTTGCAACTAATTGGCAAAGCAGCATACGGGCGTAAGGGGCATTAACAATTTATTAAAATGAATATGCCAGGAAACAATAATGAGTATACCACCCAACCAATTTAGACGAGACCATCCCTGGACGCGTTTCGTCCTTTTGGACTCATCAGCAGGGCCCGTCCCGTCACAAGCAAAAGTAACCCACTCATTAACGTTATCCTTAAAAAAAAAAAAAAATCCAACACATGCAGAAGCACTGAGACTTCAACCGACGACGTATTGCTTTGCTTAGCAGGGCGTCCAGGGATGGTCTCGTCTAAATTGGTTGGGTGGTATACTCATTATTGTTTCCTGGCATATTCATTTTAATAAATTGTTAATGCCCCTTACGCCCGTATGCTGCTTTGCCAATTAGTTGCAAGGTTTACGGTTTTTCTTTTCGAATTTTGGCTTTAATTATTTCCCACAAGTTTTCAATCGGACTCAGATGCGGCGATTGCACCGGCCAATCAACCAAATCTATTCCATGGGATTCAAACCACTGCAACACTTTCTTGCTCTTATGACACGGGGCGTTATCTTGTTGAAACACTCATCCAGAAGCCAAATTTTTGTTTGAAAAGGGCGAGAATTGATCTCTGAGCAAATTTATATAGCCATCGTGCTTCATAGTATTTTCGATTTCAATTAAAGGACCAACACTGGCACCAGTAAACCCTCCCCAGTACATGACTTTTCCACCTCCATATTTACCAGTCAATTTGACACATTTTTTGCTAAATAACTCATTCACTCTTCTTCTTACATAACTTCTACCGTCAGAACTGATTAAATTAACTTTAGATTCGTCAGCAAAAAAACATTTTTTGCCAGTTTTTAGGTGTCCAATTTGAGAATTTTTTGGCAAAGCTCAAATGCCTTTTTTGTTTTTCATTGAAATGAATGGAACTCGTCTTGCATCGCTAGCATTTAACCCAGATTCTCCTAGTCTTCGTCTGATTGTATGCACAGATATTTCTTTGCTTCGGAATTTCAACAATTCACTATCAATTTCGACAGCAGTCTTCATTCAATCGATATCTGATGATCTACAAATCGATTTATCCAATATGATGCTTGTAATTCTTGGCCGGTCTGACTGTGGTTATAAATGGAAGTCGCCAATTTTTTCTAATGTTAAAAACTTGTTTGCAAGCAGTTTCACTAACGCCTATGTCATTAGCGATATCCTTAAATTTCATTTTTTGATTTCACTTTTCAACAATTCTAGCTCGTTTTGTTGGGTTTAAATCAGATTTTTTATCCATTCTTACAGCTTAAAAAACAGAGGTAATGATTATTTAATTAATGATTACAAAAAACCTAAGAAAAAAACAGGTTGATGGGCAAAGACTCTAATAGTTTTGTCACCATTTTCTGAAAAAACTGATAGTGCTTTTAGCTTCCTATTAAGTCGGCTCCACACGCATTCAAGTTTTATTTCATGTTTTACCAGTGATCAATGTGGCCAACATTGGCAGCACGGACAACATCAAGCCAATATGTGAATTCCTTTTAAACGCACCTCAGCATGTCGAGGTCCGCCGTGTTGATTGAAGCTGTAATTTGATCTTTTATGTCATTGTTATTAGCTGGAAACATTGGAACATATATTCTTCAACACACCCCCACAAGAAAAAGTTACACTGAGTGAGGTCTGGGGATCTGGAAGAGAGCAAGGCCTTAGCACCTCTTCTACCAAACCATGATTGAGGCACGTTTTCATTTAGATAAGCTCGAACCCCGAGATGCCAATGGGGCGATGCTCCATCAAAGCTTGTTCAAAAATGAAGTCACTCGACAGGACCAACCTACCACGAAAGGCTCCAAAACTGGCTGTTAAGTTTACTGCCAGAAGATTAAAATCATTTTACCTTTGAACAAGATGGAGCACTGCCCCATTGGCATCACGGGGTTTGAGCTTATCTGAATGAAAACGTGCCTCATAAATGGTTTAGTAGGAGAAGTGCTAAAGAACTTGCTCTTTTCCAGATCCCCGGATCTTACTCTGCGTAACTTTTTCTTGTGGGGGTGTGTTAAAGACAAAGTTTATGTTCCACTACTTCCAGCCAATATCGATGACAGGAAAGATTGAATAACAGCTGCAATTAGCACGGTGGATCGCGATATGCTGAAGCGCGTATGAAAGGAATTCACATGCCGGCTTGATGTTGTCCGTGCTGGCGGTGATGGCCGCATTGAGCTCTAGTAAAAAATGAAACAAACTTGAATGTATGTACAACACATGTGTTCAAGGTAAAGTTCTGTGATACTTTTTGTTTTTGACGTATGGCGTAATGATTTTGGCGAATTCTTTTTGATATACTCCGTATATTTTCTGCGCTCAAAAATTGAGAGAGAAAGAAACAGACTGAGAATAACTCTCGGGATTGGAGCTCGTCACGCGACAAATGCTAAACTAAATTTTAGTAAAGGTCCCTGAAAAACTTTCGAAATCCTTTCCAGTTGACTGTGTAGGCTGATTTCAAAGATTTCAAACGAGAATAGCATCTCAGTTTCAACCGAAAAAATCCTTGTTCAATTGGATTTATGTTGTTGCCTTGGTTGTTTTACTGTTTTTTTGCTGTGATGGATGTTTAATGGATTTTTGTTGTTTGCTGATTTTCGTTGTTCCTTTTAGCAATCGTTATTTTTCCGTTAAATAGATTGCCGTTTTGCTGATTGGATTTACTTAATAGCCGATGTTTTGCTAACTTATGAAAAACAGCAGTATTTTATTGTTTTTTTTTGAAATCCTAATTGCTGGTGTAGCCTACAGTTAAAATGCCGAAATCAAAAAAAATTTTTGTTCAAAAAATAATTGATGAATCGAGCAACAAAACGTTCTTACATTTGTGTTTTTTCAAAAACATTGATCAGTTTCATATTTGGTGAGTTGAAAAGTTTAGAAATTTTCCAAGTTTGTTTCAATTGCTTTTAATTACTTCCGAAAACAATTGGTTGGTTGGCTTTCACGAAACAGAGGAAGTCATTATCACATGCGTGTTGAAGAGAGCCTTTGACAATGCAGTCTTGATAAAAAGCTGAAACACAGTTTTTTTCTTTACGATAGTTGCCATAGAAATGTCGTTTCAACCCCAATGACCAATTTGCTAATTTGCTACTCAAAAATTGGCCGATACCTACCTGTTTGACATGAAGTTCGTACTGACACATGAAAAGAGTTTTGGCTTCTAATACCGTACACGGCGCAAAGCAAAATTACCAAACAATAGTTAAGCATGTTGCATTAAAGTAGGTTTTCCTGAAACAATATTTATTACGTAAGATCGGATGTTTTGCAAAGTAAAAAAACTGATGATGTTCAAAAAGGCTTCTACAATGGTTCCAATTTTTTTACTCGCCGTGCCTTTTGAAAATTTATGCATACTTGCGGCGCCGGAGGCAAATCCCAAATTCGCCCGAGCTCGTGACTCAAGCTGTGTGTTGATGTCGAATTTCACTGATTTGGAGTTGAAGACGTATTTTTTTGAAATCAACACTTTGAAACCTGTGTTTTTTCCAAATCTGTAGCTTAGGTCAATTTTGATAATGAATTTCACCAACTTGAGTTTGAAATCACTTTATTATGGTGATTAAATACATACAACTATTTCTGACTGATTTGCTGGGTGCATCCGAAAAAAATGCCGCGGCCAAATAAGGCGTCCCGGCATTCATTTTGAAAACCGCTTGGTTGCTCTATATTTTTCCCAACAAAAGGTTTTCTACGAGCAAACTATTGTGATGTAAGCCTACCGTACAGTATCGGTGGTGTGGCGTGGAGAGGATGCAAGAATCTAAGCCGCAATTTCTCCTAAATTTTGAGCTTGCAACAGACTATTAATCATGGGATGAAGTTATGATAAATTGCCAAATATTATATATTTCTACCAGAGATCGATGGTTCAAGGCTGCCTGAAGGTCGCGTGTAAAAACTTTTCCAATTTTAGGTTGATCTCTTAAAAACTCTTGTGAGGCCTTCTAAACAGCATAGGCTCCAGGGTCATCTGTTTCCATGCTCCCTCTTATAGTCCCTGCTTGTTTCTCTGAACGCCTGTGCTATTGTACAGTAAGCACATTACAGCAATTTAGCTGATATTTATCTTTGTCAAGCTTAATACAGAAATCTGTTTGTTTTACTTCACCAAACAAGCTACGACAGAGGTGGCCTGTCCTCTGTTCAACTTTGTGAAAACTAGACAGACTGGGCAATCTTTCTGCTCGGAGTGTGGTTCCAGTTCAATACTTGCGCGACATTTGAACCGCAAATTTTTTATCTTGTTTAACCCTTTCACTCCGGAGTTTTTTTAGCAAAACGTAAACTATAAAAATAAAATTTTTGTTCGGATTATACCTTACTGGGACGTGTTTGGAATGTTTCGAGAAAAAAAGTAACACATCTTCGCCAGTAAACACATTTTGAGCAGACATAGTTTGAAATTACGGTAAAGCGATACTAAGAAGTATCTAAAAAACATTATGTGAATAAGACGAGATATCATCAATGTTGCTGCCTGACCTTTCTCTCGCATAAACCTGATGGGACATATGTGTCCCGCCTAAAATAACTGATGGGACGTATGTGTCCCATTGGACAGAATAATAGCATTGGAGCTCTAAATCGGTCACATTCTTGCACTAAGTTACGCGACCTCTTCTAAAAACTTTGCTGTACTAACACTTCATACTTCCATGACTTCTTTTCAGCAACCAAATAACTAAAAAACACTCACAAACTAAGTACAAACATGACAGCTTCTCCTCACAACTGAAAATCAAGCCGTAGCGATCGTATATTACGTCACAACGCGTGCTTTTTTCCCGCCACAATCACAAACTGCTTGAAAAATACGGAAAACAATGAAAACAACGCGTTTTTGGACACTACAGTCCCACTAGGGTATAAGAAGACCGTGCCGGGACACGGAAGTCCCAGTAGGAGCGAAAGGGTTAAGATTCAAAAAGATAATGGGGAAGAGTCAATTGGAGCGTTTAACAGCTGTCTTGATCTGAGAAGATCAAAGTTGCATTGGGAAGTACAATAGAATTCGTCCAAATCAGATTCCGTTACATTGTACATTGATCTACTTGTCGCCTTTTTCAATTTTTTGGAAGCATTTGATATGTATTACAGGTCTAGAGATGGTTTCTAAAATTTGTTTATAGCCGGCGTAATGTGACACAACAGAGGTCTACATGCGGGCGAGACAAGCTGTGATTTAAAGACAAAACAACTTGCGACAAGGCTAAAGAGCTACTGTCTTTCTCAAACTTCTACAGTGTCAGTAAATAATGATGTCATTGTAACGACAAATATGCTATGTTCCCCCTCCCTTCTTAATTATTTATTTGGTTGCTCGCTTCATAAAGAAAAAAGCTCTTCAACCGCATGACAATGACGAATTAAGTCACAAATATCGTGTGATCTTGCGTCAGGCTTTCAGAGTTAAGCTAAACTTGAGGAAAGACGACAAAAATGTCGCAGCCACATTGATGTAGCTTTAGGACAAGAGATTTTGCGAAAGTATAGAACTGGTCCCTTCCACTTGCATTATGATTTGACAAGACACAAAGTAGTATTTGCCACCCTGAAGATTTGCATCTGGAATTTATCCACTCCTTCTGCAGGGCGGACCCTTTGCACAAATCTTCCCATTAAATTTGGACAACTACAGAATATTTCTTTCCTGGTTCACTTGATCAAATTGACGTTGCTTCTAATTCATTCCGATTAAACTAGCCTATGCAAATTAACTTTAATTTGGCCCGAATGCGACCTAAAGAGAAGAGTAAGGTCATTATCTTCTGAATCCACAAATTACAACACCAAGCAGTAGTATAATACCGTGGCACTCTGATGATACAAAATGGAAGCTGTGGAGAAACCTGCAGATCTAAGATCTGTTTATGTATGATGGCATTAGTCCCAGTTTTTGCATCACCATCCTCAAGCGCCACCAGTAAAAATGGATTATAAACAATCCTGATAATGCACTCTGGGAATAGTCCCAAACTTTAGATGATATAGTGCTCTATAGAACGTATCACCTTTAACTAGGAACGCATTATAGACTCCTCCTTTTTCCTGCTCCTCTGCCCTTGCTTTAATTAAATAATTCTAGTTTTGATTTTAGTTCTTTTTCTTAGTTTTGCTATCATTTTTATTTAATCTAATTTGTGACACTGGCAGTGGCCCTGATTGAATTGAAAAATGCTAAAAATTCTGCTCGTACAGGTCTGTATCCAAAACTGCAATAAGCCAACACCAGATGTGGCACTGTTATGGTTACACTTAGATTCTCTTTGCAGTGGAAGCGGCTCGATTGCGTAGCGGGTCAACCGCACGCTGCGCAATCGATAGGCATGCAGGTCAAGCCCCAGTCTGAACGGACCTAAATCTTTAAAATTTATCTTTCACAGCTTTTTTGCGTGGCACCGAACATTGATAGGAAGAGCGGAGAATTTTTGATCTCATGGATTGCACGATAAGTAAGAAGTTTTTAGATTTTCAACGGACATGCAAACGTCTTTGCCAGGCCAGCACAGCATATAGCCCGAAAAAAACTTTGATGCGACTCGCCAGATGATTTAAAAAAATGTTGCTGTTCAAACAAAATTTTGCTTGAACCTATTGTTGACGTGAGCAGTAAATTGATGGTATTTGTGTTTGCTAAAATACCTAAAAGTTTTAACAAAAGCATAATCAGTACTTCTCAAAGCAATTACTGTAATGGTGGATCTAACAAGTTTTTGTGCAAGCTACAATATGAGTCAACCTGCGACCCGTGGAAAAACATTTAGCTGTTGTGGCTTTTTTCTGTTTTGAGTTGAAAATGTCTGGCCTACGTAATGTGTTTCACTATTACAAAAATTTTCGCCCTTTTGCTCAAAATGATCCAAAAAAGAATGGTAATTATCTTTGATGAGAAGGCGGTCAAAGTAATGTTAAAAGTTTATACTTTAAAGGAATCGAACTTTTTCGGCTGCGTACGCACATAATCTCTAAGCCTTTTACTTTAGTATTATTGCATAACAGTTATCGTGTTCACTCAGGCGATATAGGCTGTGTTTGCTCACAGCGGTTTACTCAACCAAGAATAAAACTTCTAACCGATATTCAGTCCAAACCAATTATTATCAAAGTGGGTTCCACGAAGCAAGGTCAAGGGTTCCGTAAAGCTACATTTGTAATGAATTCCGCAGAGAACTCCGAACATAGCAGCAAACCTTGCAAATATAATTCAAGATTGCATGTCGAAAAGCGGTCGATTTCCCGCAAAAAAAGTAAATAAAAAGTCTTCATGACATTAACTTTGTCAAATAAAACATATCTTTCATTGTATTAAATGTTAATTGAAATAGGTATTCCGTGATATTACCAATAATGACAAAGGTTTCCATTGCAAAAAAAGTTTGAAAACCACTGGTCTAAACAATTTAGAACAGGTATTGAGCGCGAAGAGCGTTTTGCTCTGTTTGCCGTCAGTATCAAGTGGTGGAACCTCGCGTCAGCACCTGCTCGAAATATCGGTAACAAGTTTTATTCCTGGTTGCAAAAACTGCCGTGAGCAAACGCAGCCTTTTTCAACCAAATGAAAATCACAATCAGACGTTTGTTGAGCCTAAGTAAAATATTGTTGAACGTCGTTAAAATATAAACAGCTAACAGCAAACGAGGAAGCTTTTCAGGGCAGAATAATTTAAACGCGATAATTTGAAAGTCATTGTTGTTGTCAATTGTTCACCAAGATTGATGTTATATCTTTTTAAGGCAGTATCTTTCAATGAAGCACAAGCAGAAGCTCCCTCGCTCCAATTGGGTAACCGAGTTTTACATTCAAACAAGGCTTAAAGCGTTTGATAATTAACTCTTCGCTTAGCTTGCTACAATGTAAAAACGGTACTTTTCAATAACATGAAGTTTTGCGCTGCTGGCTTGTTTTCTCTGCAGATTTTGCACCGAACGGAATGGGTGTTTATCGCCAATTAAGAGGAAGTATGGTAGTGAGAACATGGTTCTCGATTTTTGCGAAAAGCTGTTCACTCGTCATACCGATGTGGGGTGTTCTTGTCACAAGAGCATTTTCATTGGTAGACGCCATTCCAACAGAAAAGAGGGGGCGAAAATATTTTGAGATCGAAACTCAAAATTATTTTAAAAGTTTGGCAGGCGGTTTCCAAATTGGTGCCAAGTCTGTCTCGAAAGAATGCATCAATGCCTTTACCTGATTTTATGGAGGCATACCATTGTATGGCAGGGTTACTTGAGAATTTCACTTCAGGCTATTGCTTGGACTATTTACCCCTTCTTTTCTGTTTAAATAATGTCTTCCAACGAACATATTCTTTCGACAAGAGCTCGTCATATAGCAGTGTGACAAACAGACAATTCTTTGCAAGAGTTAAGAACCATTTTTTTGCTACCCAGACTTCCTCTAACTCGGTCGCAAAATCCCGGCACGATCAGTGCAAAACCTGACGGGAAACAATGCCAGCAGAGCAAAACTTCATGTCATTAAAAAAGTTCCGTTTTAACTCTGAAACCGAGCTGAAAGAAGCCTTGATAATCAAAAGCTTTGAGTTAGGGATTCTTATACAAAGGGGCGAGGAAGTTTGCGAAGTGGAGCGCGAGACCACGGCTCCATGGTCATCCTTAAACTAATAAAAAGATATTTGAGAAAACAACTCTCTTAATCGATCTCCAAAAAAAATACAGAAATGATCGTTATATTGGTTTCAAGAGCAAAAAAGTGATAGTGTCCAGAAATTTGGTTGTTGATCTTACTAAGGCAGAGCGAGTTTTTGTTGATCTTGCCAAACATGGCGCTTCTCATAAGCCTTAAAACCCAGGCTTTAAGACTTCTTTAAAAGCAAAACACAGCTTTTCACTGGTAGTAAACTAGCTACCAACGTGCTCCATATGTCTGCTTGGCGGCAAACATATGGATCACGAGGCATCGGAGTTATCTTGGTAATTCCGTGCATTGGGTGAATGCTATTTTCCTGGAAAGGGAAAACGGGGTTCTCGGATGTTACCGTTTTTTTGAAAGTCGTGCTTTTAATCGGATAGCCGAAATGCTGGATATGCCCAGCTATAGTTTGAAATTAGCGACAGAAATAGCGTGGCTACCGTGAGAGACAACGGTTCTAATTTTACTAAAGCCTTTAAAGAGTTTGTAATTATGAATATTGAAGTAAGTTGAAAAAGGGTGCGGCTCAGAGCTCGAGGTCGTTCACAGATCGAAATTTGCAAAATTTTATTCTACACAAACATGCGCCATTATCGGTTTCTTGCACTAAGAGTAATCTAGCATTGTAAACATTCGTTTCATAGCATGTCATTTTGGAAAAGCGCGTATTGTTTTATGAGACTTAAACGTTCAGAACGGCAAATCAATGAAGAATGTAGTTAGTTGGTGGGGCCGCTACGACAAAGTTAACCAGATTTCAGCATTAAAACTGCAATAGCTAGACAAAACAGGAAACTCTAAAACCTAGGTTTTGGTGATTAATAAATGAAATTATTATTTCTCACTCGTAAATATTTCAATTAGGCTTGACCTAAAACCAAAATTATAGGCCTAAATAACAACTTGTTAAACCGAAGAAATCGCACTGTCATCGCACTTGCGTTGTTGCAACAACAGATGCTAAAAATGCTGTCTGAGGAAATTAGGAAAAGTTAAATCACAGTGTGTCTGCTAAGTGTTCGCTTGGCGGAATTTTGCCAACGACCCAAGTCTTCAGAGATAATTTATTGCATGTTAGATTGTGATTTGAAACTTTCTTGCGCAACAAGACGGAACTCTTTCTATGACAGTCTTTCGAAAATTCTGAGGCGCAAAGAAGAAATCCACTAAATGATGAAAAATTTGACTTTACCACAACTGTGGGAGGCTGAATTGGAGTTTATTTAAGAGTATGTTATGGTGTTGCAGCTAATGGATGCAGCTCTTGTCCACTGCAAGGTGACAAATTTGTTTTCACGGATGTTTGTATTCTATTCTTTTGGTAGTGAAAAAAACTACATCGGTTGAATGCAAACACACTTTGTTACTGTCAACCGCTTTTAAACGTTGTTAAAGGGTTTCAACTTTGATTCACTAACTTTATGCAGCTTGCTAACAACTGACTGCAAAGTTGCTATAATTGCAGCGCTCTCCAATTAGCAATGCATACTTAAGTGGCTGACAAGTAATAGCAACTACAATACTACTTCTATGAAAAAATAGTTTAAGGTTTGCTGTCTTCTGCTGTTAGCCAAGGAAAAGATTCTCCGGCATTTGTTGACAAAGCTCAGTCAAGTGAGTCAGCCAGCAGTTTAGATATATTTTTTGATTACGAAGACGCAAGCAACGTCACAGATGAAGTTTGTGCTGTTTCTTCTAAGGTTGAGATGGAAATTTTACACTGCAACAGCGACAGTCGGTCTGCAACATCCAGTCTCGAAGATTATCCGGGAGTAAGAAAAGTTTTTTTTAAGCATGATATACCTTTACCATCTTCTGCTGCAGTTCAGAGGTTGATTAATTTTGCCGGCCATATTTTCTCTCCAAAGAGAGGCAAACTATTAGATACAATGTTGCAAAATCTAATTCCTTTTAAACGAAAAGGCAAGCTATTTCTGAGTATTGACTGTGAAGTTGTTTAATTGTATTCAAATCCGTTGTTTTTTGTGTCAAACGCTTAACTTTCCACCATGTATACAGCTCAGGTCAGTAAGGAGCCGGCAGCCTACGCCCTGCCAAGCAAAAGCATCCAGCTCGCGACAGCAAGTTTATTTACCGGCAAACGGGCAAAGCGATTGATATCACCAGTCAATTGGATTTGTTGATCGGACATTGAATTGCGCATAATTTGAAAACATTTAATTTGTATAGAACTTGCACACTTATGAGCGATTACATCAAAATCAAGACCATATTTAAGAATGCATAATAGTAAATGTTCTTAGAAATCAAACTGGGAAACTTGGGAATTTGCGTGGCTCCTAAAATGAAGACTTTTCTCATAGAGATCAACCCCATAATGAGGAGAATTTTGTCCGTTTCGGGAAATTGTTCGCATGGCGAAACTCAAATACATATCACGCCAAAAATTTTTAGAACCTTTTTTTGCACGTTTTTTTGCATTTATAATTGCTTTGGATTGTTGAAAATATCGCGCAAATAAATACGGGAAGGCAAATGCATGGAATGTGTGTAATTTTATAATTTTATAATTGTGGCTATGATTCGGTTCACCAATATTTTGCAGAGTGGATTTTAGCCGACGATTACTAGAAGGTTTTTGACGCCTTAGCTAAGGTCAAGAACGGGTAAATTAATATATTTTTTTACTTTTTTGTCATTGTGTAAGCATTTGATCCGCAATTTATTTCCTAGCCCAATCCACAATAAAAGTGGATTTATTATAGAAGCAAATAAAAGTTTTTCGAGTGTATGTACTAACTCTCATGTTTCAACTTACCCTGATCTCTCCTATTATTATCTTGCTTGCTTGCAATAGTAAACGTACATATTTTTGCTTGTCAATAGCAATTACATTTGTCGATGTTCATATATTATCAATTACTTTTTCTATTTGCAATTTTTAAGCCAGCACAGATTTATTACTAAAGGGGCATTATCAATTTTTGAAAAAGAATAATATTACTACTTGGGAGAGAATAAAGAACAATTTCCAAGTTCATATCGTCTATGGCTACTTCATAGACGATATGACCGAGGAAAAAGAAAAATCACTTTGAAAAAGTTAATGCTCTAAAAATATCTTCATGTTTGCTTAGAAATAGATTTTTTGGTTTCGAAAAGTTGAACTTGCAGAAAAAAGATCTTCAAGTTTAATAAAGACAAAAGCAAAGATTTCAATAGGCTTTCTTCAAAAAAAATTTCCCGATGTTAGTCACAAATTTATTTAGATTTTGCATTTGATGGAAAGATTGGTCTCAACGATGCTCCACCAACCCTTTCAAAAAAAAATAGTTTACGTTAGTGGGTATGACATCATACTCGTATAATCAATGCCATTTTGTCTTACAGGAAGCGAATAACTGAAAAACCAATCATTAAATCTCATGGAATTTACTCTTAAACTTGTCTTTAGCTTAAAACTGGATCACAAAGCAAGCACCAGAACATAATTTGCAAAATAAGTCGTATTCTAAGAATAAATTCAAATAAACAAAGCGAAATTTAAAACTGTGCATTCTCATCGAATATCACTAATCTCGAAGCTCGTTTTTCAAAACCTCAAAATATATTTTGTTTTCTACAATACCACATCAACTCGGCGAAGAGTTGTGAAACTGTATTTGGAGCTGGCTAAATTAATCTACAGTCTAACAGCAAATAAAATGTAAAGTTTTAGAGAAAACCCAACACATAAGATAAAGAATATTTTCTAATAAGTGGAAAAGTTATTAAATTATTGTCAAAAATACTTTAATGAAAGGCTATAATTTATTAAATTTGAGGTAGATACAGCTTTTGGTTTTACCTTTAATCTGAGAAAATCATGCCGGTTGAAACAAGTTGATACAATACAGGGAGAAAAACTTGGAGGTAGCTGGTGAACTGAATCCCGACCTCTCCTTTAATTAAGCAGATTTATCTGCCTTGCTCCCTCCTCGTTATGGTCTTAACAATATATCAAAAATCAGCTTAATTTGTGATTGAGAATAATCTTCAAAAAATGAAAGTTTTACCCCCATATTTCTCAACACCAGTGGCGTCACTCGATACGTAACACACGGACTGACTTCGAACTACAACAACAACAACCTTTTCCGAATTCAAAACTGTTTTCTAAAAAGTACCATTTCTCCAAATTTAAAGATTTTTGTCGCTGGCGTTTTGCATAAAATGAAAAAGTGTCTACATTATGCAGCTACCTTAAAATAGTGCCAATTTGGGGGTTCCTCCCTTGGTAATACTACATTTCACAATTCCAATTTTTGGCAAATTCAAAACGACTTCCAAAAAAAAGGATCTTTAATTAATGCGCCTCATTTTTGTAAAAATAGGGTTCCCTAGTGACTCAAATCCCTAAAATCGACGCTCAGTGAGTCAAAAATACATGGTAAATGGCTCTTGCTTAGTGAGTACTCTCACAACGATATTTTTTCAGTATTTTTCAAACCAATTTATTGAAATCAGTGTTCACGTATACTCCTTAAACCGTTTTGCAACAACTTTGAGCTATCTGATCTGTTCAAAACATATTTTTAAAGTACGAAAGCTATTATTTGTGCAGCGGTAGAGAGTAAACAATCGATTTGGAAGATTTTTTTACTTAGCTGTTACCTTACTTATTTTGTAACACAGCTGGCTGCAACTTTACTTATCACTTGTACTGGCTGTGCAAAATGACAATGTTAATAACTAACAAGCCTTAAAAGAAACTATTTGTTTTGTTATTAATTTAGTCAATTGATATTAAGGCATATAGGCTAACTGCAATCAGTTGAATAAAATACCACTTCCACGTCCGGTTTCGTTCCTGTTAGAACTCTTCAGGTGGACTCAGCTTCGTTTTTCTCGTACCTTTTTCTCGTCATTGACATTGTTGTGATTTCAAGAAATGCAAAAATACACAAGAATTGATTGAATTACTTCCACCCAACTGAGCTTGTTTTGAAATAAAAGCCAATATTTTCTCGAGTGGTGGGTAGAAATGAAAAAAATTTGTTTGTCTCATGCAAAAGATTAAACAACAGTGGAGTTAAGAACATGAGCAGAATTTACTGTGCAAGATTTCATTCATGCATATGAGCTCGTGATTTGTGCAAGATTTCATTCATGCATATGAGCTCATAATTTGTGCAAGATTTCAATCGTGCATATGAGCTCATGATTTGTGCAAGATTTCATTCATGCATATGAGCTCGTGATTTGTGGAAGATTTCATTCGTGCATATGAGCTCATGATTAGTGCAAGATTTCATTTATACATATGAGCTCATGATTTGTGGAAGATTTCATTCATGCATATGAGCTCATGATTTGTGCAAGATTTCATTCATGCATATGAGCTCATGATTTGTGCAAGATTTCATTCATGCATATGAGCTCATGATTTGTGTGCAAGTTTTTAGTTGAACGGTGAGATTTTAGTTGAACTGCTACGGTGAGATTGCTGGCCCCCACTTTTAGTCTGCGGCGTAAATTTAAAGTGGTGGAATCTCGTTAAGTGACATTGCCAAGAGCGTAACAAGAAAACTTGCCGCAACAAGAAAGTTTTTTCGATTCCATTTACTTCGTGCAGAGCGTAAAGCAGAGAAGCTGTAACTATCACTTTTTAATTCTTTGGAATACGCCGAAAAGGAAATTGAATTTATGTCAAACAAATGCAAAACGGATTCTCTAACCACTAAACCATCCCCCGAATTACTGTGTAAGATGAGACGAACAGGCAAACACAACACCTTTCACAATTTTTTATTAACGTCAAGTAACAAAAAAACTTAGACAGCCAAATATATACAGAAAAGTATTTGGTTAAAAAAAAATTGTTGTTTGGTTAATCAAGTCTTCGTAAAACCTACGCTACAGCCTACGAATTTCACTCTTACTTTGTTGTTTCATCTCTGCTGTCACCTTTATGGAAACCAAAAGGCCAATGGGTTAACGGCGCAAGACTTGCCTCGCAGCAGGCAGTTTATAACCAAAATGATGTAGCATGAAGAGGTGCAGTTCTTTTGCTGTTTTTGATGAGTAAAAAATTTGGAGTACGACGCCATGATTACAACTGAAGGCTAAATTTTCGCCACCCCAATTGTTTTTGCAGCAACTTGCGCGTTTGAGAACTGCAATTTATTCAAAATCTGTAACAAGATCGCGAATTTCTCGTTTCATTTTGCTGAAAATACGATTTCTTGCCTACAGCTTATATTTTAAGTTAGTGTAGTGGAAATGTATTTTAAGTATTTTGTTACATAACTTTTTCCTCTGGTCATAGAAAAAACCTTTCATCGGTTATAAAACAAATTCATCTTCAGACTTGCTTCGCAAATGCCAGTAATGCTGAGACAATGCAATTTTACCATCATCGCAACCAAGCAAGAAAAATTACTATAACAAGCCTTGTCCAAATGCACAACAACCTAAATGTAGTGAACTTCAAACGCACAGACGTTGTTATCATTAGCAGCACTAAAACCCGTTTCATTAAGTTACCAATTAGAATCGGCAGCAGCTAAATTTTAGAAATTGGTTTGCTTTTCCATAAGAAGACACTCGCTCATCTCGCAACGACAGAATACCTTGACTGAGGATGGGAGATGTTGTAACCGCATCTAATTGTCAAAATAAATTTTTTTTTATTTTGCTTTTGTCACCAGGCACCTTCTAATTTCTCGATATAGCTCTTCTGGTGTAATTAAAAGTTGAAATGATCTGAAGTTAGATATAAAATCTACACAAATTTCATAAAAATTTAACGTTTTAAAAACTAAAATCAGTTTTTCTTCCTCAGGAATGACTGAAGGTCAAACACAAACAACCGTTGTAAAGTGAAAAGGAGAAAATAAAATTATAGCAATAAACAAGTGCAGCAGCGACAACCGGCGATTAAAAATTTATAAATTTGTATATTTAGGATAAAAACTGTTAGATTTTTAAATAATTCCAAAAACCGTCTTTTTCTTATAGTCACTTTCAATAGCTGAAATTGCAAAGCTTTCTCAATCAAACTGGTGTTCATTTAAGCAAACGTGTTTCACTTGTGCAGATTTCTTTTTAAAATCCTCATTTGTTCGTGGTGCAATTATATCAGATTTGATGTTCGTTGGGTCGTGTTTTAGATGATCGACCAGTTTCACCGATATAAACACCAATACAATCAAAACATGGAATTTCATATACAACATAGAGTTCATCAAATTTGTTGATTTTATCTTTTAAACTTGGCGGCATGTTTCCCACAGTGCGTAACGGTTTTGTTGTCACTTTGATTTGACTGTTTTTTAAAAACGTTTCATTCTTTCAGTCATTCCAGGTTTAAATGGTAAAATAACCCATCCAATATTCCTTTCTTCTCCTTTAACTTAACTTGAGCTTTTCTTTTTTTCATTACTTTTAGCATGAACCATTTAGGATTATCATTTTCAGCGAGCACATGAGATAAAAATATCTTTTTTTTTATCCAGTCTGTTGATTTGGTAATGAGCGATAGTGCTCAATTGCATAAATTCATCACGACACCTTGTTTTGTTTAGTGGAGTAAGCTGAATGGTAATTCAAATGTCAATGGGTGTGGATTGTTTTTCGGTATACGTTAGTGGCCAATTTTCCAACTTGTGTTCATATGACTAGGACATCTAAAAATGCTGATTTGTCGCCCTGCTTTAGTTCAATTGTAAAACTTATGTTCGAATCCACGTTATTGAAATGATCAAAAAATCTATTCGATTTATTGGTTTGCATGATTACAAATGTGTCATCGACAAATCGTTGTATATGAAATTCCATGTTTTGATTGTACTGGTGTTTATATTGGTGAAACTGGTCGATCATCTAAAACACGACCCAACGAACATCAAATCTGATATAATTGCACCACTAACAAGTGAGGATTTTAAAAAGAAATCTGCACAAGTGAAACACGTTTGCTTAAATGAACACCAGTTTGATTGGGAAAGCTTTGCAATTTCAGCTATTGAAAGTGACTATAAGAAAAAGACGGTTTTTGGAATTATTTAAAAATCTAACAGTTTTTATCTTGAATATACAAATTTATAAATATTTAATCGCCTGGTGACGCTGTTGCACTTGTTTATTGCCATAATTTTTTTTCCTTTTCACTTTGCAACAGCTGTTTGTGTTTGACCTTTAGTCACTCCTGAGGAAGAAAACGTTTCGACAATTATGAAATATGTGTAGATTTTAACTCTTAAGTAAAGATCATTTTAACTTTTAATTACACCAAGAGAACTAGAGCGAGAAGTTTAATTGAATTTTATTGTTATGCTACACACTATACAGTAAACCTCGTATATAACGGACGAAATGTTAAATCCGGATGGTTTCCTATTGATTTTAGTGCATTTCAACTTTGTCTATAACGGATCCGTTGTTGTATACAACGGATCAATCCTACTATTCAGTTGAGATAAAACAACGTAAACTACCTTGCCTGTAACGGACTCATTCTTCACCGAAGAAATTTACAACTTGTTTTTGAGTTGTGACAGAACAATAGCGAACAAAAATTAAGAAACAAGGATTGAGAGCTAAGCAAGCTACAAACACGAAGTACTTCCGTCCCAATGGCACATGAACAGCGTACCGTACTGCCATATTTGTGTACAGCTTTTCTGTACTGAATAATACAATGACTAAATACTTTGGTTCTGTGTTGAGTGGGTCTTGCAAATAACTCAAGAGCACAAAACGTAATGCATGAGCTGGATCAAAATGAACTTTTATAGTGAGCATCGGATCAATTTCGTATACAACGGACAAATATAACTGGTCCGTTATATAGGTTTACTGTACATACATCTTTAGAAATTGGCTTAGTTTCTGATTGCACTTTCAAATATAAAATCTGTTCTTAGGGAAGCCTATTACGTGCAGTAAAATGAAACAGTAACCATTGTATTATTCATGTTGACATTTTGTGAGAATGGTGAATACAATACGAATTGCAAACAAAACAAAATTTTACGGCCTTCTTTTTTCGGAGATTTTCCTTGTCTGGTACTATTTTTCCTACACAAACTTTTACCGCGACAACCGGGTTTATACGAGACATGTACCGGTTGGTTTAATAAAAAGTTCCAAAATTCTTATTTCTCAGTGACGAACAAAAATGTTGACATTACATTTAGCAGCGAAGAAAGGTTTTTAGTTTAGCTGGGGATGAACTCCGTAGTTTTTCCATAATATGCCGCAGGCAAATCTCCAGAGATGCATCCCAGTCAGGTGTTACGAAAGCATGTGGAATGCCAGCTTTCACGGACTTCGATGTGAAGCCTTGCTGAATTGGCAAGTCAATTTTGCGCCTTTTTTCAGTGTGCGTTTGCGACTCCAGTCGCTTTTGAATTATGACGTTTCCCAAAACGCGCAACATTTTAGACTCTGAATGTCCTTTTTGTCGAACACCAATGGTGATTTAATGAAGTTTTGAACTCCAGACCTTCTTTTCATAGTCCGGAGAGTATCAATACCCAAGGCGCTGCGTGCTCATAATTTCCTGCAGGAGCTAATGCACAATAAAATAGTCTGAAGACTCAAAATAAACTTTGAAGCAAACATTGCGAAGCATGCAACATTTTAGATTTCGGATGTCCTACTCGTCGAACACCAATGATGATTTGAGTTTTGAACTACAGATCTTTTTTCAAGTTCCGGAAAAAGTATCACCACACCAAGGCGACTGCGTGCTCATAATTTCTTGCAGGTGCTAATGGGTTACAGGGTATAATTAGAAGACTCGAAATAAAAGTTGAAGCAAATGTAAAAATTAGCGTTTCAATAGCTTAGTTACAAGTAGATAAAACGGGATTGATTTTTAATTACATTCAATTAAATCTTAGAGTTCAAACTCATATCACGATTCGTTTTTTTAAAGCTGACATTGTCGATTAGCAGACTCTGAGAACAGTTGTCGGCATGGAGTTAAGCCACGTTTGCACGGGCAAAACAAGTAATTTTTGTTTCGCTCAAGGCTCGTATTACCTATGTACTGTTTCCTGATTAGCCCACAAGGTTTTGCTTATATTTTCATAATGGTTAAAGCCGTGAATACATTTTATACGTGCTGTACTGCCGTCAGACGAAACTGTTTTCTTCTGTGAAAATATTGTCATTTCTCAGTAACGTGTATTCGCAAACCAACGTACCAAATTATTAGAAACATAAGCAAAACTAACAAAAAATTGTAAGCCCTTCTTGGCGCAGAGATTGTACTTGTATATTCGGACAAACAGCCAATCAATCAAGATCAGCTTTTCATTTCTTTGGAAAAACTCGCTTTTTTCGTTCGGTAACATATTCAGTAAGATCCCTCGCTTGGCAACTGTTTGGTTTATCAAACCGTTGACTTTGCTGTATCTTTGTCTAGTAAGCTACAGAACTGGCAATCCGTAAATTCCATCTCGCCACGGAACTGGCCGATTTTTCTTATGTTGCATCAGCTATCATTAAAACCCAGCTCATATCCTTCGGATCAATCAACCATTCTCAGTGTTTAGACTGTCCACACATGAACGAAGGTACTGCGCTTTATCCTAAACACACGGCTGTTATACTATTAAGATCTTAAAAAAAGCATTTATTTATTAATGCGTTTTAACGACTGCACTTCGAAATCGGATGAGTTATCATCCCTCTACGTTTGAGCTAGCTCGTTTTTTTTTTCGCTCATGCGTATGAGCTCACGACCTGTTTGCAGACCTTTAAGTCGGACTGGGCCCCTACAACAAATAAAAAGTACAGCTCTACCACCTGCAAGCCACATAAAGATGAAGATATCCCGACAAGTGCTTTGCCCAAGAACACAACAAGCTAACAGGTCAGCTTTTCCTCCTCACTATCCTTTTGGTGCTGCTAAGCAGGGAAGCTGTGACAGCTTGAAAGAAGCAACTATCAGTAGTCGTTCAATGGCAACCAAACCCGACAGCCCCGATAGCACGTAGGCTATCTTCATTTACGAAATAGATCTCCACCCAACTTAATCATGACTAGACACCACATTTTTAGCTGGGATCATTTTATGATATTGGGCCGCTGAGGCCCAATACCCAATTCGAATCTCAAACAGGCAAGGTTGTTAACAGCAGCCACCCACAGACTGCAATCAACAATCTTTTTCAAATGGAATTTTTAAGGTAGTAGACTCAAAAAGTATAAAATTTAGAAATCATTTCATACTCCGCACAATAAAAATAACTTACGCATCTGTAGAATAACGACAATAATGCAAATAGTTTACAGTACAATGAGTAATTCATTGTCAGTAGCGTTTCCGCACCTAAACGTTCTACCATTCTAACCCTGGGCTTAACACTTACTCAATTAGAAAATTCCCTCTGAAAAAGTTAGGACAACACTGATTTTACATATATACTTTAAAAAACGGATTTTGCACGTATTTTTTTCGTACTTTTATAAGCAGGCGATATTTCAAATTTACTTTTCTGACAAGACATGTTTACATGATCTCACCTCATAACTCTTCAAGCCAAGCTTGGCAAAATGGGCCGAAATGACGTCATCATTTTCGGCAGCAGACACGAAATCAGTGACGCGTAAAAATGGAAGTGTGACGTCGTAATACAGATAAACATGATTACGAAAGTTGGCGTACACTAGACAGGGCAAATTGACTCCGTCCCCATCAATACAAAACGTTCCCGTACAAAATGCCTAAAACGCACAAAACAAAATCAGTGGCTTGTTTGTTGGTGATACAGAAATTAAAGCACTTTTGATATAAAAAATGGGATTGACTTCTAAGCTTTTTCTTGGCAACTTATTAGTAATAGCAATCGCGTTATTCAAAAACGACTGTTAATTAAAAAAACATCTCTTTTCATCTAGGCAACAAAAGCTGTTAGCAAATTAGTTCAGGGTGGTCCAAGTTCGTGAGAGACGATAGTACGTACCAAAAATAGTAGTTTGGTTATAACGCAAGTTCACGAGCCGCAAGCATAAATTAAGGTTCAACAGATCACCAAAGCTTAAAAAAATATTTACAATTTATTCAGTGCTTTTTTTATGATAAACTAATAGCAAGTTGATAAATTCATACCGCTGTGTACAATTGTGTCTAAGGCCCAAAAAAATTTGCTGTATTACTGCATTTGCAAACAACTTATCAAGATGGGACTTAAAAAATTTTGGAGCAATTGGGCTACCTTCACTACCGCTTTCAATATAGCCTCTACCTCGAGATAAATCGCCATCGGCTACAAACTGAATGATTAAGAAAACTCAATAAAAATTTTATTGATAAAACAAACAATTGTAACCTACATTAACCTAAATTCTGCGAGTCGCAAGAAATCACATCGCCGGCGACATGTGGCCCATGGGCCAGTTTTAGACCTCACTGAACTACAGTTTAAAACTCAAAAATAACTTTTGCTGCATTTCTGAAAACTTTTTGAGTTAATGTTCAACTAAAAATCTTCCACCATTATTTCCCAAGCAACACGTATAAAATCTTTTTCACATTACGTTCTGAAAAAGCGCGCTAGAAAAAATGGATGGATTTACGAAGTAACTGGCTGCATATGATCCCGCTAAATCGCTCAGAAATATCATAAACAGATTCATCACGTCAGTTATTTTACTTATTTAAAAGCAAAATCGACCTTTCTATCCAACAGACATTTATTCCAGTGTTTCAACGGCTTATCATAGTGAAGCAGCTAACCCAGCATGTCAAAGAGGCACCCGCCAATGGCAGTGCGCCTTTTGATGGGGGTGGGGCTACCAGTTTGTAATTTGCATTTATGACTGGTTTACGATGAATGAATGAATAGTGATTGGTACCACGTGATAAAAGCAAGTATGACAGAGGGACCCATTAAAAATGTTAGCCGCGAAGAAATGGCGACGGCAACAGAAGTAACGAAACCAGGAAAGGCGTTTGGACCCTCTGAAGTATGCGCAGAGACATCGGCTAGTGGAAAACTAGGGTTTAGTATGATGATGGATCTTGGCCAACGCGTGTTAGATGGGGAAAGAAAGCCAGATGATTCGCAAAAAAGTGTGCTGGTACCAATTATCAAGGGAAAGAAAGAGGTTAGAAATTGCAATATTTACAAGGTAAAGCTGTAGCACGCTAGGAAGATCGTTGAAAGAGTGCTGGAAAGAAGAATTCGAGAATTAGTAAATACTGATTCAATGCAGTTTAGTTTTATGCCTGGAAGAGGAACGACAGACGCATTGTTCGTAGTGCGAAGAATGCAAGAGGAATATAAGGATAAAAAGAAAAAGTTGTACGTGTGTTTTGTGGGTATTGAAAAGGCATTTAATAGAGTTCCAAGAAAGGTGATGAGAAAGAAAGGTTTACCAGAATTGCAAGAGCAGTGATGAGCCTCTAATACCGGGCTGGGAGCTGAGATGTTTTGAAGGAGCCGGAGCTGGCGCTGGAGCCATCAAAATTTTTGGCAGCTCCCATCCAATTATTGAAAAGGTGTAGCTGTAGTACTGTAATTCTACTGATTTTTCAGATGCATTTCAATTGTATGTTCACTGATTTGAGTGTTTATCTAAAAACCATTGCTATTTCATAACTATTTTTGAATATTCCTTTACCATATAGTTATATTATCGGTAAAATCCATGGCTAAAAATATATTGCATTTGACTACATTAGTAAAACTTTGAAAACTTGACTGAAGCTGGAGCTGGCTTCGCATAAATCTAAACACTAGCTCCGAAGCTGGAGCCATAGATTTGAAAATTGCCAGCTTTGGAGCTGGAGCCTGGTCTATATTAGGCCAGCTCCCCAGCCCTGCTAACACGGGGCAAAAACAAAAGTTTTGAGTGGGACCTGAGTTATCTAAAGAATTTTTGGTACAAGTTGGTGTACATCAAGGATCTCTTTTGTCGCTACTACTTTTTGCAATTGCAGTGATAGTAATCTCGGAAAATGCAGGAGAAGGATTGATGAATGAAATTTTGCATGCGAATAACTTGGTTTTAATGAGTGAAAGTACTGCGAATTTAAAAGAGGAATCTTAACAATGGAAAGGTTTAAAAGCAAGGGGTTGAAGGTGAGCCTCATGAAAACCAAAGTAATGGTGAATGGTTCAAAAAGTGAGGCACTCAACAGCAAAGTTCATCCATGTGCGAAGTGCGGCAAGAAGGTGATGGGAAATTCGGTGATGTGCACAAAGTGCTGTAAATAAGTGCAAGACAGATGCGCGAAAATGAAGAGAGTGACTTCAACTATAGCAAAGGGGTTTGTTTGCTAGCAATGTGTTGACACAATGGAAGGAATTCTGAAACTAGGTGAAATATCATTTTTTAACCAGGTTGACTTTACGAAGAGTTTTTGTTACTTGGGAGACAGGTTGAATGCCAGTGGTAGAAGTAAAGCAGCGGTGGCAGTAAGAGCGAGAATTGGATGGATAAAATTTAGAGAATGTGGGAAGTATTTTATGGGAGAAAGTTCGTTAAAAATGGAAGGACGTATCAGAGTTGCGTAAGATCAGCAATGCTCTATGGGAGCGAGACGTGGTGTCTGAGGGAGAATGAGATGGCAATTTTGAGAAGAACTGAAAAAGCAATGATAAGAGCAATGTGTGAATTTACGTTGATTGAGAAAAGAAGGAGCCAAGAACTTATGAGTTTGCTTGGCGTAAAAGATACTATGGATGGACAAACCAGGGAAAGTGGAGTGCAATGGTAAGGGCATGCTTTGAGAAGGGATAATGGTGATGTTTTGAGAAGAGCGATGGATTTTGAAGTGGCGGAAAGATCGTGGACGACAGAATATGTCGTGGAAAAGACAAGTGGAAGAAAATACTGATTAGATTCGACTAAAAAAGGAAGATGCCATTGACAGAACAAAGTGGCTTTCAGGAAACATGAGATGAATCCGGCCACTTGCGTCAAGGGAGACAAAGCCGCATTTAAAAAAGTGGATTTCTTTCTTACGATAGACTGCCGCTTTCTGCTAGCCTGATTTCAACGAGGTTTGTAGGATAAATCTGAAGAGAAAGGGCAAACGCAGCAAAAACAACAACAAAAAGACATTTACGAACTTCTTAACTAGTTAGTTGGCAATAATACTCTAAAATGATTAAGGTCACAACATTTGCATGACTATGAAACAGCCAGTAGTTATATCGTTAAATAGTCGGTGCTTCTTACATTTTCTATCAAAAAAACAGTTTATCTTAGATAACTGCTGTCTCAAGATACAAATGCATACCTGTACATTATCTGGAAACCGATACCTTACAACATTCCTATCATGATCTACAATGTAGGTCCATCCATCGGAACCACATATAATTACTTCTTCGCGATTATCACCCAGCACGTCCAATTTGTTCATTGCAAACAATCGATGGTCGAGCTACAAATGTTATTACAAATTTTTTAACACGCTCGTATTTTGTAAAAACAAGCAAGCGAAGTCGCTGCGTTTTGACAACGCTGCAGGTTTTGCATATTTTAAAGCTGAAATTGATGATGTCAAAAGGTTTCACAGTCTCAAAATTCTAATCCCTTGCACTGTCACACAAAAAAACTTCAATTTTCTCAATTCATCAAAAATGCTGCTTACTGGATTTTCGTAGTAACCATCTAAATTCAGTAAAATTATAGCGAAACTTTGAAAATAATCATTATTGTCATTCTTCTTAAGAGTTAAACAAAGATGCTTGACATATACTATACTATTATCGGGTATGATTTTGAACTGTACGAGTCAAATAATATAAAAGATGAATAAGTTTAATTGCTTGCAAGCTAATGAAAGCATGATGCTACAAAGGGTAAAAACAGCATTCAAGGCTATGAGAAAAAAATGAGGTAAAATTTGCTTACTGGATACCTGAACTGACCACAAGTTATTACTGCCCTCCATCAACTTCAACGTGCCGTCCAAGGTACACAGTGCAAAATAACCGGATGCTTTTTCTCCGCTTTTTAGAATTCCTCCAAGAATTTTAGCGGAGATATCCGGATTTTGCAAACGAGACGAACTGAAAAACAAAAATGTCAATCTTATCTTTATATCTATCGTGTTTGACTGTTTATTTCATTTCTTCAATGGGATGCAACACAATACAAATATTTGTCACGGCAAACATATTTCACTTGCTGACGCAGGGTACGTCTAATATCGACCAGTGCTGCACTGTACTTCTATAACCAGTAAACATTTTATTTTATAACTTATCATTATATTTCTATCCTCCGGTCACGGGAAAACCTTTTTAGACGGACAGACTTGCTTCGGAGTTTGCAGTATCGCTTGCATGGGGAATTCCCATCACAAGTCTGCAGCCGAACGGGGCATGCTGTCATAAAGGAGCACGGCATCGCAATGGGCCCGCGGAGGTATTCAAAGAATTTCAAGAAAACGAATTTTAGGTGAGATGTTGCAAATTAGCTGGCAGATAGAAAGAAACGTCCAAAGTTGATTTTACGTCATTTTTCCCGCGTTTCGTAGGCTCATACGTGCTGATAATACATGTCTACCACTAAACACTCGCTTTTGAAAACCACTTAGTGTTGGAGCAAAGTAGCACTTCAAAATTCCGGATGCCCTTCCTGAGGAATACCAACGGTGTTTCTATAGTTTTGACATCCAGACTTCTCCCTTTGAAGCCCACAACAATACCACTACATCACGGCGGCTAAAGATAGATTTTCCAAACTGAAAAATTTTGCATTAGAATTGCTCTCGCTGTTTAGAAGCGCAAACGCATTTGCGAGTACGTTATCTGCGATGAAACAAATCACTTCTCAATTTTAAAATCGATGGGCAGACTAAACACTGAACAAGTTTCAAATTTCAAACCACTAATATTAGCATTGACACACAAGCAATGGTATCGTTACGGGCTTCAGAGCGAAGCAACTGGAGTTCAAAACTCCATAGAAACACCATTGGTAATCGTCAGGAAAGGCATCCGGAATTTAAAGTGCTACGTTGCTCCAGTACAAAGTCTGGTTCAAAAGCGAGTGTGTAGAGGTGGAAATACATTGAATCAGCACGTCTGAGCTTGAGAAACGCGGGAAAACTAACGTAAAACCGACAATGGTATCAAAGGAGTTTCGACTACAGAAATCCTACTTAAACCTTTGTAATACATTTAATTAATTGTTCAATTGTTTTTATTGGTGTTTCAACTTTAAATACTTGCAACAATTGTTTTGAGTGAATTGGCCAGCAAGTCGATAAGCTCGATGTAAAATGGTCCGCAGACCAAACCTCGTCGGACCATCTCGCCGTAAACTACCTTTCCCAAAAGCACAACAACGCAAAGCCCATGCGAACGTTGAACAGGCAATCAAACGAATACAAGCTTAATAAAACCTAAAGAGATACTGATGGCGCTTGATATGGGTTTTGATCCAAGTGTCGTAGGAAAGCAAAGATACTTTAATGTCATTTGCACCTGGACAACTGTGTGTATCGTACACTGCCATCGTCACCTGCTTCATCGGATTCAACTTCAGCGTCGCCCGAAGATTCGGAGTCGAACTGAAACAAAGCAAAGCGCCACCTGGAGGAAATAATTGAAAACGAATAATTTAAGTTAAATATCAAATTATGTATCACTGACCAACTTGAACAAAGCAAAGATCGCAGTTTGAGCACCTTTGCTCTAAAATAAATAAAGAATACGAAACAAGTAAACATTTACGAGAAAACAGAATTTCCACAACGATAATTTCAGACAGAAAAAGTAGCACGCTATACGCCGCGATGCGAACGATAAGGATTTTTGTAGGCGGCATTTTAAATTCTGCAAGCCTAAAACTTTTAATTTTTCTCCAAATAAAATAAAGGAAAATGGTCTTTAGACTTTTTTGTATTTTTTTGACATTTGAATAAACAGAGAACCAAAATGTTAGACTAACATCGTCGTAATTTACAGACCGATTTGTGCTGTGGATACCACAATGTTTATAACTCAATCACGATAACGTTAGTCTCAAAGAAGTCCATCTAGTGTTTGATTAATGATTCGTTAATGGTGCACTAAATTATTTATTGATAAGAATGCAGCTGCTTTTGTTTTAATATCCTGCGACTGCGGCGTGAATCCACAAGAAACGTAGGAAGGATAAATGACAAAGATGTCACGGAAGCCCTACCTTCGGTCTTCATCGGAAAGACGCGAAAAAAGCTCTCCAATACAGACTGTTTTCAAAAAAGATCTTTACCGTGAAAATTGCGGAAGGCATTCCGCAGTAGATGGGATATTGAAAAAAAAAAGTTTTTATCTTGAAAAAACTCCTTATTGGTCGATCATCAAAGACGAATGCCACTTTTAAAATTATTACGGGTGGGGAGGAGTCTCGAAGTTTACGCTACCGTTTTGTTATGGTTACATATCGACGAGTTTAAAAGCATCTAAGACTTTTAAAAATCATCTCAACCAACCTGTAACACTGCATATGTGCAACCAGGTTGGGAGACCATTAAAGATGGTTTTTCCTGGTCTGAATCTACGTGAATGGTAACATTGCCGGCTAGATCTTTCAAACGCCAACGTTGCAATAATAAAAATCTTCTCAAGCGATCGTTCCATCTAAAATCATAAAAGATTACTGGAAAACATATTGAACAATGTTAAGCCAAGAAATTTCAGCTTGTAACTGGCTGGTAATTTACTACTGCACTTACATTTACTGTAACCTTTATACAGGCTTATGGCCACCTAAACTTCAACCTGACGTGACATTAAAGGTTAAAAAGATTTCATTCACTTCTCATGTTTTTCCTCCCGACTGTCATCATAAGGGCGTGAAACTAACTGCCGGAGTTAATGAAAGACGCCGACGGTCCCGTTTCGATCAATCAGATCTCTTCAGGGCATCCCGCCAACGAGAATCGAGATCAGCAACCACGGCTCTTATTTCACGCTATCTCGTCGCAAAAACGAAAAGGCTGCGAATGCGAGAGTATTTTGTAGTCATGAAAATAGCAAAAGGTTCCCTGAAGAGACCTAATAGATCGAAACACGCCCGTCGGCATCTGTCATACGTTATATTGACATGAGCCTTTTACAGCGTGTTTGCTTTCAAGACACGTTTTTCGGAAGCTCTGTCGATAGCCGTTCTCGATGACTATGAGCACACGGAGACGTTCTGTCTCCTATCACTAGTCGGCTAGGCAGGCCAAGTTGTATTAACTACCCTGAGTTAATGCTTCTCAAATAAGTGATCATCTTCGGCGGTGGGTAAGCTAAGTTCACTGGTAACCAGCGATTTGCGGCAATGATTTTCTAAATCAAGTTGGACATTTTACAAAAGAAAGTTCTAGACACTTTCATGCATTACGCAATGCCAATCAGATGCAATACGTCTACCACAAACCACCTTTTTAGGGTTATTTTGGGATTAGCACACCAGTTGGACAATTTGGATCCTTTTCTAAAAGAATGCTGTTAGCACACACAAACCAAACATCTACAGACTAACAATTATGAAATTTCCAACTGCTTGGATTTTTTAGCGCCACAAGAAAAAGCTCCTTTTCCAAAATTGACTGCTGCTACCTCGCTTGCAAGCGTCAATTGAAAACTTCCCCTATAAAATATTTCCACAACATTGAACGAGCTTATCTTAAAATGTGCAAGCCTGCAAGAGCAATGAAAAGACATAAAAAGACACAGGTATAAGGTCAAAACAACAAATTGGGGGAATGTAATAGAAATTACTAAAGCTGTGAGGTTGACGCCTATCAAAGAGGTTTAGACCAAAAATAATCGAAAATAATCTAAATAAATACTCTAAAATCAATGCTTACCTGTATGCTGTTACTGCTTTGTCGCTGTGGCAAACAATCAATTCTGATTTGTCGTTATTATCAACATCTCCAATTAAAACATTTGCAATACTTGGCATTAATTGAACAGCTTTCAAAGTATGATTTGGTCCACTGGTGCTAAGAATACAAATATTGCAACAAAAAATCATTTATTTAATGCTAGCGGTTTAAATTTATTTGAGTTTTAAGTTTGCTTTCCATTTTGTACAAACTGCAACGCTATCACAACAGACATCGCTTTCTTTCTTCAAGCCGGTGGCGAAATGGTGTTTTCTCACGCCACAATCTTTCGTGTTACAAAACGCAATGATAAAGCTGAAAATAACTTCTGAAACTCTATTACATGGATATTTTTCATTACCGTCTTGTAACAGAACCAGCATCACCCCAGAGTAAGTCGGTTTCAAAAGCAATATTATTTTTTCAACCGTGACCAACTATGCTAATTCTTCAGTGTAAAATACATCCTTCAGCATTAACAAATGGGAGGGTACATACAACATTAAAGAAAAACCACATGGTTTCAAGACCTCTCCGTAGTTTGTTGCAACTTACGCAGGCCTGCCCAACTTAAAGTCTAGTAAAAGAGCCACAACAATCAAATATTTTCTCAGCAGGCAGCACGCCGACATTTGCCTCAGAGACCAAGAAAACAAGCACCTTCTGAAAAAACGA
This sequence comes from Trididemnum clinides, assembly GCA_963675345.1. Classification (NCBI taxonomy): domain Eukaryota; kingdom Metazoa; phylum Chordata; class Ascidiacea; order Aplousobranchia; family Didemnidae; genus Trididemnum; species Trididemnum clinides. The sequence continues at coordinate 34,928,228 of OY776284.1, read as the reverse complement.
GGTTTCTGCCATAAATTTAAGGGGAAGATTTGTTTTCTAAAATCAACATTTCAAGCAATAAAAAACATTCTCTCAGACAAAGCAAACCGGCGCGATGGTGTAGTGGTTAGAGCGTCCGCTTCGCAATCGGTAGACCCGAAGGTCATTTCCTAAGTCGAGTCATACCAAAAGACTAAAAAAAAATGGTATTAACAGCTTCCCTGCTCCGCGCTCAGCAAAATAGGGAAGGTGTAGAGAACAAGCCGGCAAGCTTGCTCGTTGTGTCCTTGGGCAAGGCACTTAACGGGACGCCTCCATCTTTATGTGGCTGGCACACAGGCGGTGGGGCCAAGCAGTCTGTTCGTCGTGATGGCCCCAGGCTAACTGAAGACTTGCAAACCGAGAAAACCGAACTAACGCAGCGTGTACGTCTTTCTACACAATGCTCATAACAAATAGCTCAAACGACGAAGAAGAGGACAAACCAAGCACTAAACTCAAACATGAGTAGTGTGTTGCAAATAAGTTAATGTTTACTTTCTAGGATGGCGTTCTTGAAAACAAGCACACGTTCTTAGAAACTAGCGCGATATGAATCTTCACAATAAATTTAAACATAATTTGGTTTGAACTGTAACCTTCTTTCAAATCATCTGGCCGGCTGCAACAATGGTTTTTGAGGACCACACGCGGCCCGTCGGCCTTATGTTGTGCAGGTCTGATCAAAGGCATAGTTGCATTAAAATTGTAAGAACGCTGTAATTAACATTTAAATTCAAAATCAAAACAACTTCACATAACATGCCCACTTTTGGGTATATGTACAAGTCATAAAGCCTCTGTGAATTAAACTTATCCTGCATGTTGCTCACAGCGTTTTTTGCGTAGTGAACGTTTCGCTATCAGCCTCACTTTTCTTGTAATTACAGAGTTGGCAGTTTTTGTCTTAAAACGAATTCTTATTACAGTGCTTCCTCGATTATCCGTACCTCGTTTAACCGGCATTCAATTATCCGGCCGTTCTATTTTGCTACAACATTTCAAAATTAGATTGCTTATATCTCGATGTTGCAGGAATAGTTTCCGGGAAACTTTACGCTAAATCCCACTAAAAAAAGCTAAAATATTGTGTTGTCGGCGAATTTTCTGTGGAAGAAAACGCAATTAGTTTAGAGAAAGGGCTGAATGACGATTTTGCAGAACAATTTGCAGCACTAAACATTGAATTGACGACCTCTGATATTGATGGCTGGTTTCATGGCGATGGGCCAGGTTATGAATATTTGGATGAGCAGGAAATAGTTGATCTTGTTTCAGTAGCAGAAGTGAACCAATGTGATGAAGAAGAGGATGCAGACGAGAATACACAACATTCAACGCAAAAAGCACAATGCTCATTTTCTCGTGCAGAAGCAATGCAAATGTTTGACCATTGCCTAACGTGGCTCCGTATTCTGCCGGAAGCAACAGTTTCAAACACTTTCACATTGGTCCGACTTCGCGAGTCGGCAACTAAAAGACGCGAATCTTCCCGCAAACAATCTAAAATTGATTCCTATTTTAGTAGATCTAGTGTTGCAAGTGATAGTTAAGCGGGAAATTTCTTAGAATATTGTAATGTTGAACTTCTATTACTTTTAAAACCATGAATGTGTTGTGTTTTTGTTCCCTAGACTTAAACGTTAGGAAATTAGTTGTCCGTTTTTTTGCATATCCGTTCAGATTTCTGAAAGTATTACCTACCCTAACTAGGCTGGATAATCGAGGAAGCACTGTATCGAATTCAAAGTGGTCTTACCGTAATTACCCTAAAAATCAGGCCGAAAACTGAAGAACACAACTTACGTGGAATGCAAATCCAAAATATAGCACTGGCCATTCCATGAAAATACCAAGATAGAGTTCTTCCCTTGATTGCAGGCATCGCCTATCGCTACGCACGATATATCTCCCATTCCGCCCAACTCCCACCAAGGCTTGTCACTTCTCCCTTTATATATAAGTATTGTCCCGTCCCTGCGACCTAAGAAGAACGAAGAAGCTTGCAATAAATGTATTTCAAGTTTGATCTAGTAAGCCAAGCACTTTTGGTAAGCCTACCTGCAAATTGGAGTTAAGAATAACGCTTAATCATGCACGTTCGGTGAAAGGCTAAATCCAATTAACCACACCAGATTTTTGCTTTAAAGCAAAAGTCGAGTTTTTCATTGCGCTCTGGTTAATGAAGAAACCGTAGTGGAAAGAATTAAATTGAAAATAAGCAGCGCTAACAAAACTACCACATCAACTTAAGATAAAATAGTTGACTTCGGGTTAGGCAATTGCGAAATATTCTAACGGTTATCAAGTCTGCACGCAGCCCTAAATATGGTTGTATCTTGTTATATCTTATATATTGTTAAATATTGTTATATATTGTCATATCTCAAAGCGTAAAATAAAATTTCAAATCCGCTCGGTCATGCTGCAGGCAACGTAAAGGCTGGTTTTGGTTTCCATTAGGCGTAAATTGCAGGCGTAGCGTGAAAAATTCTTTGTTTCTCCATTTAGAAAGATGCGTGCGCGCTACGCCTGCAATTTACGCCTAATCGAAACCGCCCTTAATGCTTTGAGCGTTTGATTCCCAAACTTACAACTAAAACTGTGATGCTAATCCATCGCATCAAACTGCAAAAGGCATATCTACACTAAATGTTAGGTAAGCTAATTGAGCTTGAAAAACATACAGCATTGTAAACAAGGTTTAAAAGTAAACATTTCTTACCAGAGACTCCAACTACAAGCTCATTACACGAGTCACCATCGACGTCTCCAAGAGCGATACAATTCTGCGACACTTTACCTCCAACATGGAGTTTGAGATGGTTTATAAAACAAACAGTTCGCATAGCTAATTATCAACGCTAATTATGCTGAATTAATAATCAAGCGTACTAACCAGCTGCAATACAGAAAGTTAAGTTTTAAAAAAATGTTTCAGAGGTTATTTGAAACAAATACTTTCTTAGAGCTTTGATAAAAGTACTACTCTGCTTTGGAAATACGTACCAAGCACAAACAGAATAATAATTTAACGCTAATGCAACCACATATGCAAATATGTCCTTTTATAGCTAAGGCTGTTTTACAGTAGGAAAAATGTCTAACAATTTTTGGAAGAACTGTTTACATTAGGACGAACTTAAAACAACAACCATTGAAATGTATTAAAAGACACGCAAATAAAATCAACATTTTTCAAAAAAAACAGTAAGTGCTTCACCTGATAATGCTCATTCGATCATTTGAAGCCAACTAAAATTCAAACAGTATGAGCAACAGGAGCACATAGCAATTACAGTGACATTTTGTATATTAATGCTTAACGGTTGGACATTGCTCATGTGATGTATGTCTAGTATGTTGACTAACCACATCCTATTACATTTCGATCAACAGGCAAGGCTTTGAATGGTAACCCTATAACCCTCCTGATGTGATAAAGCCTGTACAAAATGTTGAGCCCCCAACAAATTTACTCTGAAGAAAATAGCGAAAATACAATACAGATCATAAGTAAGGAGGGTAAAATTCAGTTTTGAGCAAATGATACATGAAAAATACAAAAAAAGAAACGGAACTCAAATCATCCGTCTTTCGTTTTATAATATGTTTAAACATCAAGCAACTTGAGCTTCGGCAGGCTTAGACATTGCCATTTGCATCACCAACGTGAACTGTTTTTCAGCAATCACTGAAATCAAGCAGTTGAAACCGCAATCAACATGAAACATTTCGTTGCATCAGTGACAATTCAGCGTCAACAATAAATGCAACACTGTATATCATTAAAAATACAACAAAATATAAATTATAGAGAAACTTAGCATCGTTAAGTAAGAATGAACCGATTATCAAGGCAAATTACAAATATTTTTGAGGCTAAAGACACAGGTGAAACTAAAATTGCACAGCAGGTTAAATGATCCGATAAGTTGATTCAAACTATAGACAACTGGACAGACTACCAATCACGATCTCCTTTTTGATTTTGTTCGAGTTTAGCGGTTTTTAACGCTTCAATACAGTCTGCAAAGTCTGGTTTTAATCTCAAGGCTTCATTAAAATCTGCAATCGATTCAGTGTAGCGCCCTGAAATTAAATAACGTAAGCAATCAAAAGATTTGGTTTAGAGTCTAGGGCGAACTCAAAGAGCATTTTACTAGTGAGCAGCTGCCGTTCGTGCCGTACCTCCATCCCGAGGAATAGGAGGGGTAACCACAACAACATAAACTGCAACGCCATGTATGAGAGGCGGCTGGCTTGAAAATCATGAAGCCATTTCACTAAACATCTCACGCACTCTCTTTTTGACTTGTGTCTGTGTGCAATGAGTAAACATTTTCTGAATATCTGTTTCATCAAAAACGAATATAGTCAGCAACTGTAAACATTTTCTGAATATCTGTTTCATCAAAAACGAATGTAGTCAGCAACTGCATGAGCTCATCAGGGTTTAAAATAGTATCAAGTCTCCAGATAAGCTCACTTGAAATCTGCTTTTGAGCAGAGCCAAGTTCTTGACTGCAAATTTATTCTACATTTAATATTAACAATAATTAACCCGGAAGATAACTAAAATTTACCACTTTGCTTGCAAATCCAGGCGCAATTATGCATGATTACCACTCACTAAATGAATAACTCCTATTCCTATACCAACACTACAACACAAAACAAAAACGGCAATAGTGCATTACTTTTGCTTACCTAGTCGATAATGTATTAAACCCCGATTATAAAATACCACCGGAAAAGTGCTATCTAATTTCAAAGCTTGTGTGTAATCTTCGATCGCTTCATCAAAATCAACTCGAAGATATTTGATTTGTCCTCGATTGTTAAAAGCATGGCTTACATACCTGTAAAACATAGAGCTGCTCAACGCAAATACTACACAGCTGCAGCATCTTGCTATTAGCAGCTTATCCATGAAGTACAGACCCAGACTACAGTGTGTAGAACCATTTTTAAGTTATATGCTGAACAACAAGTGTAGCTTTAAAGTAAGCAGCTGACTGACAGGGCGTGCTATGAATGGAACGGGAGGTGAATTTCAATATACAGGGTGTCTCAAAAGTAAGTATACACTTTAAAATTTGAATAACAATCTAATGGCTTATTCAAATTTGTCAAAAGTTTACAAAAATATTCTATGAACTACTAGAAACAGATTACCGTCCTAATATCTCGTTGAATTTATTTATTGACAGAATGTTAGACCTCAACGTGGAAACCACCATTTCGAGACATTTCAGCCACCTTTTGACGCATTCTTGCCCGATACCCTGCAATAAATCTTTTGTAACTAGTCCACATGATGCTCTAATGTTTTGTTCCAACTCTAAAAGGTTTTGAGGCCGTGTGGAGTAAAGTTGACAAAAAATGCTTCGGTTGAAAAACTGTTACTTTCAGCAAGATGGAGCTCCTGCACATTACACCTGGAAAGTCAGAGATTACTTAAATCAGTTTTTTCTCGGTAGGTGGATCGGGTGCAGAGGTCCTCTAGAATGGGCCGCTCGTTCACCTGACTTAACCCCATGCGACTTTTTTCTTTGGGGTTTCCTTAACCCTTTGAGGACCATAAGCTTCTAATTCATGAAATTTGAGACAATTCCTTCATTGTTTGGAAACAACAAAATTACAATGAATTTTAGAAAAATGATTGTTACGTCACAATGATACAACAATTAACAATCATGTAACATATGTGTTACATTATCCCTCAAAGGGTTAAGAGCAAAGTTTACTCCACACGGTCTCAAAACCTTTTAGAGTTGGAACAAAACATTAGAGCATCATGTGGACTAGTTACACAAGATTTATTGCAAAGTGTCAAGCAAGAATGCGTCAAAAGGTGGCTGAAATCTCCCGAAATTGGTGGCTCCCACGTTGAGGTCTAACATTCTGTCAATAAATAAATTCAACGAGATATTAGGACGGTAATCTGTTTCTAGTAGTTCATAGAATATTTTTGTAAACTTTTGACAAATTTGAATAAGCCATTAGATTGTTATTCAAATTTTAAAGTGTATACTTACTTTTGAGACACCCTGTATAATACGGAATTATTCAGGTATTGAACTGAACAAATTTTCCATACTTCTACACATTTTCAATACTTTCTCATGTTTGTATTATTGACATCACATGGCATTCAATTAAGCGATTTATCTACGGCACTGCACAGGATCAGTTGTTGTATACGAAAAAATCGTCTATCACCGCCATCACCAAAAAATTGTTAATAATGGTAACGAGCAATGAAAAATAGGGCAATGTAATAATGAAGTAATATTCTGAGAAAACTAGAGTAAAAACTGTTGCTTTTTACTTGGCTTCTGGCATAGCTTACCAAAATACATGCCTACACTTGGTTAATGGGCATTATTACAAGTATTACGTCACCATGCCAAGAATTTAAAATTTAATCAGTCAGAAAATGCAACAACAAATAAGCTAAAAAGAAACTTCGATTTTAATCAGGTTAATAACTAGAAAAGAAAACATAAAAGGTATAACTAGATAAAAAAAATCAAAATTTGTAGTAAAAGCTTCCAAAGAAGAAATGCTAATTTTAGGATACCGGTAATTTTCTTTAAGCGAACGAATAAGGAATATAAAATAACACAAAGAATTATTACCTCTTTGTTGTTTTACATGTCATTATTTTGTTGTGATTCACATATTTCACTCGTGATCATTCTTTTCAACGTTTTTGGCTGTAGTTTAAGTATTTACATTTTTTTTCGTCATTATCATGGTTTTATTCATTACCAACGTTCCATTTAAAATCACTACCTATAATAATTTTGTAGGTAATTTGTCGCGCGTTTACTGTGCTTTAATAGCTTTCAGTTGTTGGTTTGCAGTGCGTGCAAAACGACTAAACTTGAACTGACATATAACTCATGACATGGCTTCAGAGAAATAGACTTGGTTTGCAGCTGGCTATTTAGTCTAGACGAAGCAGGGTTTCCGAAAAAGTAGTTTCAGCTTTCGCCTAACAATTTGGTTTATACCGTTACGCTAAACAAAAACTATAGAAAAAGACATCCAAAGGATTAGAGTAATTAAAGATAAAAGTGGTGCTGTACTAACAAATGAAAGTGACATTAGAAAAAGATAGAAAACATAATTTGAACAGCTGATTAATAAAGAAAATGAAAAAGAAAAGTGGAGGCAGATGCAATCAATAGGGATGTACGTCTCAACTTCTACGGCAATGTTCGTGAAGCAATAAATCGAATATAAACTGGAAAAAGCAAATCATCCCAATCATATATCTATGAAAGCTTAGAAAAATTTAAGAGATGGCAATGAAGTTATTTATAAAATCGTTAAACAGAATTTTGGATGGTGGAAACAAGAATGAATGGAAAAGTGTAACCGTACTAACAATTCGAAATAAAAGAGACGCAATAAACTGGGATAATTAAAGAAAAATTAAACTGGTTAGACGTAATGTAAAATCATGGAAAAGAATAGTGAACAAAAAAATATATAAGGCTGAAATATGTGATCAGCAGTTTGGTTTTATGCCTAGGTGCAATGTACAGCAGTGCAACAAGGATTAGATCAGTGGTTGCCAAAGCAGCCACATCAAAACCTTGGGAGCAGTGGACAACAAGAAAGGCGCGAAAAACGTTAAAGTTAACAACTGGGAGGCACTGAGGAAAAGACTTCATCACAAAGGAATGACTAAGCAGTGCATCCAATTATTAGGAAAAAGGATAAGAGGAAGGTAAATTGAACATTTATAGGCTGTGTAAAGCACGATATGAGAGAAATAAACTGGACAAAGTAAAACGCAAGAGCGGCAAGAGATAGATCAAGGTGGAGAAAATTGATCTGTTGTTGCGACCCCAATTGAGAAAAGCCAAAGGAGGAAAAAGTATGAAATGAAAGACTAGAAATATGAGGAAAAAATCCAATAGTTGAGATAAAGAATGCAAGATTTTGCAGAATAAAAAATAGGGAAAATTTTCTTTCCTATCACAAAATACCCTGCAGACCAGTAATGCCAATAGAATGCATTTCTACCACAAACAGAACAAAATTAACGTGGGAAATTACAGGAACCAAAATTTCATGATTGGATATTCATGGCAAAGAATATGCCATAAATTTAATTTTAGGGCATATGTCATTCCGTATTTAGGCCTTAAGGGGGCATGTTTATTGATTGGGGAAAAATAGAGTATAACCTCTCAGACATCATTATTCTGATTAGATCATTGCATTTGTAATTCAGATTTTCAATTGCAGTTTTTTGGAATAAAGAGTGTTTATTGCAGCAAGAGCAAAACATTTTTTTGCTCATATCATCATCATCATCACTATGTTCCAGAAAATTCATCATCATCATCACTATGTTCCAGAGAATTCATCATCATTTTCTTCTTCCTGAAGTCTGGCGCACATTCCCTGCAAGCAGGGGACAGCCGGTTTTGCAGTCAAGGCTCTATTGTGTGCAAACTTGTGCGTCAATTCTCTGTAATCCTCTAGTAGTCATGTCTCGCTTTACCACTTCTTTCTATCACTTATTTCACCTGCAATTTTTGAACCATCCAATTTGAACTGCAGGGCCTTTTCTGGTCCCCTTTCTTTCTCCATTCTCTTTACATGTACCAACCATTGCAGTCTAAATTCCAGCAAGAAATCAACCATACTCCTCTGTCATTTCACAAGTCTTCTCATTGCTTACTTTATCCTTCAGGGTTTTACCAAATAACATATGCAACATTCTTATTGCTGTGGTTTTCAATTTTCTTTCATCATAACCCCCATTTTCCAACATTCAGCACTATTTTGCAAATAGCTATTGTTCAGGATTCTCAAGATCCTCAATAACAAGCCTTTATTGCATAAAACACTGGAGACATTCAAGAACTTTTTCATGCAGATCTTATTTTTACGTTACAGCTTCTTAGACTCTTTTTTCAGTACTGAAAACATCTCTCAGGTAAGAAAACCTATTCACAGCCTTTATGTCATCGCCATGTAATGTTATTCTTTTATCCAGATTTCTGTCCAACAGAACCCCAGCATCTCTTGCATGTAAAATTTCTTGCTTTTTTTTATGCTTCCCTGAATTCCGGAGCATATCTTGTGCATAGTTTTCATACTTTGTGCACTTTATAGAATTCTTTTGCACACACAGAACATGGGTACTTGTAACCCAGTGCCTTTTAGCTTTTCTTCCTGTATGGAGAGCTGTCGTCTTGTTTTCATTTACTTTCACACCTTTGTCCTTTAATGGTCTCTTCCATTGAGAATATCAAGATTTCACTTCCTCCCACCTATCCCCAAGTAGTACTAAGTCATCTGAAAAAAGAAGTTCCTTCATGACACTGTCTCTGATATTTTTTTGCCACCTCATCTATCACCGCTGCAAATACAACAGGACCTAGTACCAATCCTTGATTTTTTCCAACCTCACAACTTTGATCCCATGCATTCTACTATCACAGATATTTTAACAATTTTATACATTTCCATGGTCGCCCTTATTTCTCCCCATCACTACTTTTTTTCTCAGTGCCCACCAGATAACTTCTCTTGGGACAAGATCAAAAGCTTTTTTGAGATCCACTAACACCCACGCTGTGAACTGCATTTGCCAAATTCTTGAATATTTGTGAGTACAACTCTTTTGCGCTATGCATTTCAAAATAGCAGGTTAATGAAGCATGTAAATAAAGTTAGGCCAATACTAACACGGAGATGATACCAAATAGGTTTTAAAGGCAACCACAACTATGACATAAGAAAAACAAGAAAATTCATCACAGATTAGGACTATTTGCAGCTAATTTTATTTAAGTTTGTATCTCAAGCAGCAGTTTCTTTAAAACTTATATTTGTCTAGCTTTTCAGCAGATCGCATTCCAACTCTTAAGTGAGTGTACAAAATTCCTATGCAGTGGTGGGCACTAGCAGTGCCAAAAATATAGGTCGCTATCAGTATTAGTGATTTCATGATAAAAACTTGTCCTGTATAAGAGGTTTCCCACAGCAAAACACTGGGCCTGGGTAACAAACTAACAAAACACATTCCATTGATAGCCAAATATAACTACTCGATCAATGTGGGGGGGGGAACCCCGCAAAAATTTTCAGGAGGAGCAGCACCTATCTATACTTGGCACCATCTTTTCAGGAGGAGCAGCACCAATCTATACTTGATGCCACTGCAAAAATCATGCATAGTTTTCTTCCCACCATCTTTGTTGCTCAGATAATTGGTGTATGCAGTTACACAGAACAGTGGAACAAAAAAAGCAACCTCACAGTTTTAGGTATTATAAAAGTAAATTGGAATATCAAAAGTATAAAGTGATATCTAATGAAGAAAATCACTCAACAACATGGCATCAACAAAAAATGAAATTGATGAGGCAATGAATAGTGGCAAAATTGTAACAAATTTTTAGTAAATTCCACTAAATAAGTTCAATAGTAGAGTTTCTGCAGGTTCTAATACCATATCTACTCTTTTGTAAGTGTCCAGTGATATTATTAAAAAGTTAATGCAAATCACCCTCAACTGCAAAATGTTAAGTGTTCCATGCAAATCAAACCATAGTGACAATTTAATTGTTGTGAAATGTGAGCAACATTTTTTTTAACGCAAAACAAAAGTTTTTGTAAATATTGGCAGAGTAGTAAATTATGTCTCCCATGATTACATGAATCCTTCAGGACTGCCAAATAACATTACAACAACACAACAAAATCTACCCTAAATTTAAGATGCAAAAGTAACGTACTGCTAAGTCATACCTTGCACGTTGCACTTAAAAGAATATATTTTATTGCATACATAGGCGCCGAGTTTGTGATTTTACCGGGCATGCGCAAACTTTATGACGTCAAAATTAAAACATTACCGTTTGATTGTCTATGACAGGGGTGTCAAACATACGGCCCGTGTAAGGATTTCGTGCCACAGTGCGAGCGCCTGGTCTCCGAAGTTGGTCTGCGAAATTTACGTGAAAATGTTTGTAAAGTAATGGCCGACAATCTCCAGAAGTTGCGGCAGGCATGACGGGTTGCGGTGAGAGAGGCGATGACCTTTTTTTTGGAGATTAGCATTTCGGGCTACATCCCATAACTTCCGGAGATCGTTTGATCAAAGTTTGGGGACCATTGATATACACTCTTGCCTGCTTATGTTGTTTTTCAACTGACTCTAGCTTGTATCTGACCTCCATGTGTTGAGTGTAGTCAAATGTGCGGGCATGCGTGGCATGACCGCATGCCCGTAGTCGGCGCCCCTGATTGCATAATAATATGATTGAATCAAATATGGCCGACTGGAAAGTAGAACTTTCATTTGCAAAAACAAATACTATCAGTACATTGTTCAAGTGTCAATGAACAGGTTACTACGCAGTTCTTGATACATTTTTTTATTGAAATTTTAAGCCCTCCAACATTATAAGAAGATTTCGTGAGGCTCATGTGTTGGAAGTAAACAATAGCTTACACCGACTGCAACGACACATATGGGCAATTGCTGATTCAAAGACTATGGCCACTTTGCAGTCTCCCAAATTCTTTGCCCCTCTCACAAGTTTGAATTACAAAAAGCTCTTCTTATAGAATGTCGTATTGTGAGCTGTAAGTTCAAATTTACTCAGCTATATTGTACTTTGAGCAAGTATAACTAAATAGTATCTGTTCACGATGTTTACAATAACATCTTATGATGTTCACTTTCTTAAGTTTAACCCTCACCCGAACATTGCATAATACAGGCATCACAGACATGTACCAATTAAACATTGGTTTGAGAAAGCTAATCGACTTTGACTAATGAGCCTACCAACACAACTCACTGCTTAGTGGTTGGATCTTTACAAGCAGTTCCATATTGATGAATCAACTCAGTGTATTGAGTCTCTGCCACTTCATAACACTTTTTTGCAAAGTTATTATCAGCTTCAGTTAGCAATTGTGAAGCCATTGACTAACTCAGTACACAAATGTACATAATCCTAAACCAGTACCCTAAAAGCGCATAATGATTACCATGATTATCTGACTTCATAAATTTGCCATAAACATGGCTATCAGACAAAATTTTAAAAACCACTCCAACCAATGGTAAATTTGCATCCCAAAATATCTTTTACCAGCCCAAAATTGTGCCCAAGAGCAATTATCACATTATAAAAAGTAAAAAAAAGCTCCTTTTGTCATAACTGATTTAGAACCCACAAAGATGGGACAACAATCAAAAATACATTTACAGAATTACAGAAATTAGGAAAAACACCAATAAAATTATTTGAAAGGTTTATTAATAGGCAGTGGCTATTTTGCCGTCGACGGCAATTTACCCTCAGAGACTATTTTGCCGTGAGTTGTTTGTGATTGGTCAATCTTAATAACGTACTAAACATGTGACTTTTGGTCGTCTCTGATTGGTCAATTTTAAAAACCAAAAAAAAAATTTTGCATCCCCAGGTCTCTATCCCCCACCCTGCACACTCCCTTGCGGTGTACACTGCCCTGTACATTTACATACCGCACCTGCCCTTTCAGTGTACACTGCCTTTCTTTTAAAGCCCTGGCCAGCTGAGATTCGAACCCGATACCTTGGTATCTCAAGACCATCGCTCTATCCACTACACCACAGAGTCACTGGTGCGATAATAGCAAATTTGGCTATAAAAACACACGTGAATGATCACGGCAAAATAGATTCCAAGGGCAAATTGCCGTCGACGGCGAAATAGCCACTGCCTTATTAATATGTTGTCAATACTGACCAATCACAGATGTTTAATGGCAAAATAGATCTGAGCGGTAAAATGTCACTAATGGCAAAATAGCCACTTTCTTGTCCTAAACCTTGGATACTGCTGATTTTGCTAGATTTATATGGATAATGCATAAACTACCAAATATTGCTGTCAAAGCCATTTCACTCATCCCAGGATAGGTAACTCTATAAAAACATTATGAAAACACAGGTTATCTTAAATATGGGTAACATAATTTTGGGCAAACTTTCTAACTTTGGGTATTTATATTTTCAAGAATTTCCCCCTCCCAATATTTTTCTGGTCACAACTCAAAACACTCTTCTTTGCAACATGACTGGTTGAACAGTTGAAGGCAAAGTAATTCAAAAATTTATAAAATTGCAATTTAAGCTTGTGAAATACTTTTCCACAAACGTATTTTAACGGTTCTATAGGCACTTGCTATTATTCTTACTTTGCCCACTCGATCAAAACATCATGATAAAGTACAACAGTACAATGTAAGGAGTTAGGCAGTGGCTATTTCGCCGTCGACGGCAATTTACCCTCAGAGACTATTTTGCCGTGAGTTGTTTGTGATTGGTCAATCTTAATGATGTACTAAACATGTGAGATTTGGTCGTCTCTGATTGGTCAATTTTAAAAACCAATTAAAAAAATTTTGCCCCCCCAGGTCTCTATCCCCCACCCTGCACACTCCCTTGCAGTGTACACTGCCTCGTACATTTACATACCGGGCCTGCCCCTTCAGTGTACACTGCCTTTCTTTTAAAGCCCTGGCCAGCTGAGATTCGAACCCGATACCTTGGTATCTCAAGACCAGCACTCTATCCACTACACCACAGAGTCACTGGTGCAATAATAGCAAATACGGCTATATAAACACACATGAATGATCACGGCAAAATAGATTCCAAGGGCAAATTGCCGTCGACGGCGAAATAGCCACTGCCATGGAGTTATTGATCTGTTGATAGGCTACAAATCATTTGCTGATTACTTTTCTGCAAACAGTGGAAGTCAGGGAGCATCTCATCATGACAAACTAATATTTCATTTTTTTCATATGGCAGAGTCATTTATAAGTGCTGAAAACGCAAAATCTATAAACGTCCCTCTCACTAAAGTGGCCACATTTATATCAAAAAATGCAAATCATCAACAAATAACAACTGGAATCTACTGGTACTCAGATATTAACAAAACTAATGTGTTCTTATAAAAATATCATTGAAATACAAGTGAGCTGGTCTAAAAAATTTTCTTCTTACATCCAGCTATCATGAAAATGACTTACATCCAGCTATCATGAGAATGAGCTTTACCAAACAAATCCTTAACCTGACCGACAAATTCTCCAACACTTCGTCACAAAAAAAAAAACTTTTTAAATAAATCATGGCCCTGGAACAACTAACCACCTGAAAATGTACTAACCAAAGTCACTTGAAAAAGAAGATGTAATAAATGTACTTTGGTACACACACTAAACTATAGAAGAAAATTCAGTGTTTTGCAAAAAAATATAAAAACTAATCGCTATTCACTGATGGGGATAAAAAGTAGACCATCTGGGCGATATCCAGATTTAAAAGCACAGGAAAACATTTGTCGAAATGTGGAATAACTAAACCGCAGAATTTATCAGTAGGGTTGGTAACATTCCGTTACATATAGGGTCCCGACCATTGGTAACTTTATGTTACATATAGGGTCCCGACCATTGGTAACTTCATCTTACATATAGTGTCCCAACCATTGGTAACTTTATGTTGCATATAGGGTCCCGACCATTGGTAACCTCATGTTGCATTTAGGGTCCCGACCATTGGTAACCTCATGTTTCATATAGAGTCCAAACCATTGGTAACTTCATGTTGCATATAGGGTCCCGACCATTGGTAACTTCATGTGACATACGGTACAGGGTCCGCCTTTTGGTAACCTCATATTACATATAGAGTCCCGACCATTGGTAACCTTATGTTGCAAATAGGGTCCCGACCATTGGTAACCTCATGTTGCATATAGAGTCCCGATTGTTGGTAACCTTATGCTGCATATAGAGTCCCGAACATTGGTAACTTCATGTTACATATGGGGTCCCGACCATTGATAGTTTCATGTTGCATTTAAGGTCCCAACCATTGGTAACTTCATGTTGCATATAGTCTCCCAACTGTTGGTAATCTCATGTTGCATGTAGGGTCCCGACCATTGGTAACTTCATGTTACACATAGGCAGAGGTGGGCACTTTCGCAAATCGGTCCGCAAATCCGCAAATTGCGGACTACCGTTTCTATTTGCGGATTTGCAAACCTAATTTCCAACCGCAAATATTTGCGGATTTGCGGTGAAAAACTGAAATTTACCGCAAATCCGCAAACCAATAGGCAGTGTTGCATGTTTCGCTGTAAAATCCGTTTGAGAATCGGACGACTGTATTTCCTAGGTAGGAAGTTAACGTCCGGGTGTTGATGACTTTTTTTTTGTTTTGGAGGTCAACGTCTGGTCGACGGCAAAATTTGACCTCCAAAACAAAAAGTTCATCACGAGAAGACAAAAAAACAGTAAATATTGGGATCTAAGTTTGCGGAAGTGCAATATGCATTTGCGGTTGCGGAAGTACGAAAAGTTACCGCAAACCTATCGCAAACTTGCGGATTTGCGGTTGCGGAACACCTCTTGCAGTTTTGTGGAATTTGCGGTTGTGGAATTGAGTTTAAATTTGCGGTGCCCAGTCCTGCACATAGGGTCCTGACCATTGGTAACTTCATGTTACATATAGGGTCCCGACCATTGGTAACCTCAGGTTGCGTATAGGGTCCTAGTATTTGGTAACCTCATGTTGCACATAGGATCCTGATCATTGCTAACTTCATGTTACATATAGGGTCCCGACCATTGGTAACTTCATGTTACATATAGGGTCCCGACCATTGGTAACTTTATGTTGTCTATAGGGTCCCTACCAATGGTAACTGATGTTACATATAAGGTTTCAACTGTTGGTAACCTTGTGTTACTGATAGAGCCCAACCATTGGTAATCTTATGCTACATGTTGTGTCCCGATCATGGTAACGTTTTGTTACATGTAGGATCCGGCTGTTAATGATCGAGAAATCGAATAAATTTTGATTGGTTTGGAAAAATGTTTTTCGTTTTATTTTTATTGAACCCAGAAAAATTTTTTTCAAAAACTTGAAAAATGTGTAAATACAAGTCAAATCATCAAAGTTGAAAATGCTTAACGATGAAAACTTCAGTTTTTTTCACATCTTCAAATGTTTACAGCTACAATGCAGAAGAGAATGAGGCTGCTCAATAAATGTCTGTTGCGAGAGGCTTGATTCTTGTATGTGTATGCTGTTTTTAAATAAAATAAAAACTGTCCTGCAGTAGTAACAGGCTTTGCTGTACAATGTTATTTATGTTTCTTTGTGTTTTTCATTTAAAATTTTTATTGATGGTTTAGCGCAATTACAAAATGGAATGGGTAGCTTTTCAATGCTGCTTTTCACTCTTTTTAAAACCAAGCGACCCCATTTGTTAAAATGATCTCCATGTGGGTAACCAGCTTTTCCCTTTAAAGCATAAAGAGCATGGGCAATTTCATGGATGACGACTTCAAGCAAGATTTGTTAATTTGGAAAAGTTTCAGGCAAAATAGAAATATAAAAAGTGTTTAAAGGCTTTAAAGGAACTGTAAGTCCAAACAATTTATGCTTCTTTAGAGAGGTTGGTAAAATCCGAATTATATCTTGTTGAGAAACACAACCAATTGCGCAATTTCTTGATGGCAAGTTGCTCTGTGGCAATATCAACTCTTTTATAGATTGATATAAAAGTTGAGCGATAGCTGTATTATCAGCATTATTTTTTGATGCCTGAATTAAGTCCTCCATCTGTTTACGGTAGGAAAGTTTTCGATTTTCCACGTGTTGTATCCCTTCACTACATGACATTCAATTCCATTTTTTTGATGTAAAGTTGCCCTGTTTACATTTCTGGTGGAACCAGCATTTACAACGCGAACATTGGATCATCAGTTGTCCATCATCTGGCATTCGGCAATGACAGTGCAAAGCGATGAACATTTTGGGAAAAATATCAACTTGAAAATTTCCATTTCGAGAAATTACAATGTCTTCTAAAAAAGATGAAATATCATTTGATTTCAAGTCTTTCATTCACGCCTGTCTCATCATGGATTGATTAAACTCCAAGCAGCAAGGATTAAGATTTTGGCATAATGCAGCACAATATGCAATGGCGAATAACCCAAAGTCGTTTCCCCCGATTTGTTGCTGAACATCTTCTACTGAAATGCTCACCGCACCCCTTGGCCCTGTTAGCTCACACACCGACCTTTCCACAACAAGAGGATAACTAATTTTTTTTCCTTTTTAGCGACACTGAGAAAACTGTTGTAAACTTTCCAATAACCAACTGGTTGGACGGGACAGCCTGCGGCTGCTTGATATTCAGTTGACTCACAAAATACATTTGAAAGCGTAATTCAATGACTGCTATTGATATGTACAATTTGAACGTAGTGTTCTATGTTTATATCATGGTAAAATCCTCCACATTGTGGTTTTAAAACATCTTGTAATCCGTGCAAGTTTTCTTTTTTCATTAGCATCATTGCAGCGTTGATAATCGAATCATTAAGCCATGCGCTGTTGTCTTGAAGGATTAATGCATCGCTATTTTTTAGAAGCAAGCTTTTGATCCAATACTCATTTTTGTAGATAAAATTTTCCTCAGTGGTGTTGTTGGTGTAACTTGCACAATCGATTGAATTGGCAGAAGTATTTTCATCAGTTCAGACTTTCATTGTATTAGTTGGTTCGTCATCAGTGATTGTTATAATGGAGTCTACCAATGTGTTTACTTGTAATTTTGAAGGTACACTATCTGCTTGAGAATTCATGATTGATGAAGCAAAAGGGCTTCTTAAAGTCTTTTTGGAAAGCATTAGCCTTCCAAGCGAATCCTGATACACCTCATGTTTTGATAATAATTTTGTTTCTTGAATTTTGCAAATATTTTTAGTAGCATTTTTTAAATCAATAATTGAACAAAGGAGAAATATGTGGTTTACAGGTATCATAACATTCAAGAAACAACTATCGTAACGATGGGCTGCATGAAGTTGTTCATCTCGCTGTGTGTTCACCACCCCTTTCAATTCTTTGATATGAGTAACTCGTCTAAGGATTTCTTTTCTTTTTACTGTGTTGCGTTCGTGAAATCGATCAAATAGGCAAAAACGTGTACCTGATCCTGTGACCGGATGAACATCATCAATCACTGATGGAGTAGATGCATATTCTTTTTCCAACCATGGCAGTGATACAGATAAAGTTCCAAACAAGGCTTTTTCAATGTTTTCTTCACTTATTTCACTAATCATACCGTCATTTGGCAAAAACATATTTGATTTTCTTTTGTTTCCATGTGCCACAACCATGTGAGCCATGTCGATTATGCAAATATTGGGTTGAAATTTCATGGAAAGCAATACACCCTCATAATCTCTGAGACTTTATGCACGAAGAACAAACTTTAGTACATAAACGACACCATGAGGGCATGTTCCAGACAGCCAACCACCAGAACATCTCCATAATTTTGAAAAAGTCTTTTTAAACTTCTCATCATTATCACTTATTAAAGACTTTATTTTCATGATCGCATCCAATTTGGATCCACAATTTTTCAACCCAAGTGTTTTTGCCAATTTGGCTATATCACTAGCTTTGGATTGGCTCAGCGGCTCTAAAATTCTTTCTTCGGTTACTTTTGTGCAATCTTTTTCAAGTTCTTGAGTGTGACGACTGACTTTTCTATGTTCGGTAATAATCAGAAATTTGTTTCTTCGTGTTTTTTTTTCTGATGTATGGAGCCCAATTAAGCAAAGACGGTTCAACATTATCAGCTTCTATGCCATAGCCTCGTTTTATCATGTGGATTTCTACGATTCTCCAAAACGTATCAGCATTTACAGTATCGTGATTATCTTCATCATAATTTTGTGGCAATTGAAAATTAGAAGCTGAACATCAAAAAGCAATTTTTTTATTTAAATCCATTATTAGAACTTTTGGATGATATCCACATAAAATACATGAGTACTCATATGAGTGTTCACTTAGATATCAAAATGAAAATACGCATTTAGAATTGTTTGTGCGTTTAAGCAAACTCCGATTTTTGATTCAAGAACTTTCACCATACTGCCAATGGGAATGTGCTGCAGTAAGCAGCCCCGTAAAAAATTACATACTTCAGTAGAAATTAGAAATGTGGCACTAAAGTTATGAACGCCATCTGAATATTCTTGATATCGGTAACAGATTTGGCAATTTGGACATGATTTTTAATAAATTTGCACACCTGTTACCATTGCATCCATGGTCAATAAACGACCTACTTTGCTGATTCTTACAGCAGTGTTCAAAGAAACATTGCAAAAGTAGCATAAAGTTTCTGTGGGCACAAAATCTGATGGCACGTTTTTTGCATCACATGTGTAATTCAGGGTTATCTTTTTCTGCTGCATTAAATATTCACACACTTTTTCAATAAAGTTTGTGTCGTGTGGAGGATAGATTGTGGTAGTACACAGACCTATCTTTTCTTCTTTCCCTCAAGTTTCCGAGGTTTTTGTCGGCAAAAATGCATCATCATTATTTTAGAGGAATATATCTAATTTATTTCTTTCATACAAATACCATTTGCATATTGCTTTATAAAGGCATCTTCTCTTCCTAGAACAACAGCAACAATCTAATGTGCCTTCATGAATGTCTGCAGTAACCTTGGCTCTGCCCCAATTTAGCGTAATAATGGTTATTACCATCAAAAATGGACATATGAATGTAGCGATTACCATCTTGCTCGGGTACTATAAGCCTAGCTCCATAACTTTTCGCACTGTCGTAAAGTTGTTTGCACATCCAAATGGTTTGAACGGAAAAAAGTTTGACTTTACCTTTGCCAGATAAATGTTTTAAAGAACCTAAAGACAAATCTGCTTCCTGAGTATAGTGTGAGCATTTATTGCAAAGCTGTAAATGAATGCATTCTACTGTAGGCATGCCAGATCTCTTTGCTAAATTCATATAATCAGCACAACTTTCTTCTTCACATAACATAGCTGCAGCATCAGCAGAAACGTTTCTTTTGGACATCTATATATATAAAACTCAATGTGTGTCTGTCTGTCTGTCCGCTATAGAAATAAAACTGGAGACATTTAGATACAAACAAACATATGAATCTTATATAACTTTTTCCAGGGAAGCCAAGTAGAGTATTTTGATTTCGATCAGAATCGTCTATGGGGGGCTACGAGCCTATATTTATTCAACCTATATTAAAATACTAGAGTTGTCTAAAGTTTTTGTTAGGTGCCACAAACAGAAAAAAATTTATGACACATAAAAATCCAAATTTGATAGTCATGAGCAAGACTGTACTTTTAGGGACCACTAGCAGATTTACCCGTCGTTGATCGGGTAAATATAACTTTTTCCAGGGAAGCCAAGTACGGTATTTTGATTTCGATCAGAATCGTCTATGGGGGGGCTACGAGCCTATGGGGCTCTACTAGAGGACTATTTGTACTGTTGTACGATGAAATAAAAATCATAAAAACACATTAAAATATGGTTATTCAATGTAAAAATTTAATCAGTCTTTACATTTTACCCGATCAACGACGGGTAAATCTGCTAGTGTGTTCTATAGATATTGAATTTACACGTATAAACTTTATATAAAATGTTCTGAGTTTTAAACCCGCAGTCTTTCGATTCAAACCTGACACTTAAATTCGTTTCGTCGTGCTGCTACTGATAACATTTGAGCCTTTTGCCCGGAGCTTTGCTAAATTTACGTGTGCTAATTCGAAGACAAAGTCAAAAATGTATGTGAACCAGTATAATTGAGAATTGACTATGAGGAGAATGGTCAGTAGATTTGTAACTGTCGGAAGATTCGTGTGATATACGTAATTGTTGGAGACTGTTACTGCTGTTTTTGGATCACAAGTATACTGTACGTCTTGCATATATATTTGGAACGGTTCCGCCATAGTCCGGTAAGCCCAATTTTAATATTTGCTTTTGTTACTTATTTTCCCGCTGGATTTTCCTTATAACGACTGTTTTATATGTAAATTATTAATCCGAAATTGGAGCATAACTTGTAGTAGTCTGATCCCGTTTTGAACCGGTACCCTGATCCCGTTTTTGTGTATGTGAACTTGTGTGTAATCGAACCCGCATTTATAATCTAATTTGTGTGCGTTTCATTTGTTAATTCATCTACTTATTTCAGATAACCGTACTCCAACACTCCCCACCATTGATACCGCATCAATATACAAGTATTTATAACATCGGGTGGAAGTGAATTCTGGAATGCGCGTAAAATTCGGCTATATACACCTGTCTCAGCAGCCTCAGTCTTCCAAAACTGATTAAAAAGGCTGCTGTCTCAATAGACAATACCGCCTTTCATTGACTTTTTGACAAAATATATCCCTTCTGATTCATCAACACAAATACAACTTGGTGTGAATTCTGTGTTATGCGTTTTCTTCAAATGGCGATTCAAACTCTTTGGATGCATGGTGAGATTACAGAGTGAACAATTAACCGAATGAGCAGCAGGCTTTTTTTTGTGCTCTACCACTAAAACTGTCTGCATCTTCGTCACCAAGTAAGTTAATTTCACTTCGGTCATATTTTTAACATCAGGAGTTTTATTTTGTGCTTAATCGTTCTTAAAAATTCGATGTTTATGAAGATGAGTAAGAAAACGCTTTCTGGTAGCAATGGTCTCTTCGCATTTTGGACAGTGATAGTAAATTCGCTTAGTATTAATATGTAATGCAGAATGAGATAGTATGCAAGGAAAACAAGTTTGATCATTAAAAGTAACAGCGCAAATAATATGAGACTGCAAGATATGACATTTCAGAAGAGAAGATTAAATATGAATAAAATTACAACATTTACAATGAAAGTGTGTTTTGGCAGCATTTGCATTTCGTTTCGGGGCACTGCTGAAACAGCGACTGAATATCACACTTCTTTAAACCATCCATCATTCAATGCATGAAATTTATTCAACAGTTCCTTACATAGGCTAATATACACAACATTGTCTTCAAAATGAAATGTTTGGCTGATTGCAAAAATATTTTTTTGCTTACACTGTAAATTTGATGCAGTGGTAGGCTAATACGAAGACTGCAAATGATGTCACACATTTGGCGCGAAAAAAGTAACTCACCGAGAACAGAAATTTATGCTGGAAAAATATAGGGCAAACACCAACTTTAGAGATTATTTTAAAAACTAACAAAGATCAATTAAAAATTGGAATAAATTAGTGATAGTTAGTTACTCAGAAACAAATAAATTTCATCAAAAGCGATCTGGTTGAGATCAGGCCTTTAAGTTGGCTAATCTAAACTTAGTATGGTGTGCCAGCTGGCCGAAAAATCAGCCTTAAGGGAAGTATTATGGCGACCTTACGGGATACAAACTGTGGATCATTGATGTTTTGCTGAAATCATGTGGGTGACTCATAAACGTTCTCGTTCTGTTCGTGCGTTCGTTGTTGTACTGTGATCGTTATTGTAGATCATCCGTTGGCCAACAAACGGGTCATAAAAGAACATACATAGCTATTGATCATGATGTGACAATACTGGGTGACTAAGCCGTATGGCCAGGCATGGTTCCGTCTGACGTGCGGCGGAGTGACTTAGTAAACAAGCATATAAAAAGAAGCATTGCTATTTTCGTTGAGTTTTTCGATTAAAATTAAAATTAAAATTCATTGGCTTCAATTCAATTCGATTCGTGCATTCAACGCTGTGTTGTGATTAACAATATATTTGTTCGTGGAGTCAGACGTGCTGTTGAAATACGATCCCCACAATTTTGGAGTCCGACGTGATCGAAGTTTCATTTCCCCATACTGTAGTATCATCTAAATATTATCTATTCCTCTGCTAAAAATAACTCCATACCAATTACATACCCGTTGGTACATCAGCAAAATCAACCATTATTAGAATATTTCTACCAGTACCGCAAGTTTTTGATTATACTTGGCCTACTTGATATAGCAGCCGAGAACAATAGCCCAAAAAATTGTTTAAAGAAAAGTGAAGTTCACAAAATTGCATCTAACAGATCAATCTAACAGGTCGGCAAGGATTATTGACAAAATATTTCAAACAACTGGTGATTACATCCATCAATATCTAATCCAGCACATGGCAAACGGTACAGAAGTCTATCTTGTCATCTAAGCTACAGAATAATTTAGGTTTGTTACTCTTCAGCATACTTATACAACTAAATATGCTGTAAACGTGCACATAACAAGTAACTTAAGCTAGCCGTTCCCAAATAAGCTGACTATTCAAATACCAAAAACTACAAGAAGCTAACCACAAATAAGCCTGCACGATCACTCCACAAAACTAGGCTACCTAGCGCCAATAACAAATAAACCTTAACATCTCTTAGCTTACTTTAACTTTAGATTCATTCCATAGCATCAGTAAAACAACATACTTAACGTTCAATTGAATGACAACAGTTTAACCCTATATGTAACACGAAGTTACCAATGGTCAGGACCCTATATGCAAGATGAGATTACCAATAATCGGAACACTATGTGTAACATGAGGTTATTATTGGTCGGGACCCTATATGTAACATAAGGTTACCAACAGTCGGGACTCTATTTGCAACATAAAGTTACCAATGGTCGGGGCCCTATGTGTAACATGAAGTTACCAATGGTCGATACCAGTGATGGGATTCAGGGGGTTCGCACGGGTTCGTGCGAACCCGTTCTTGGAGTGTCGTGATAATCAGCGAACCCATTCTTGTTTTTTATTATAGACCTTAGACGACCGCAGCAAATGAGTTTTCTAAAATGAGGGAACCTGTTGTTGGTGAGTTTGATACAAAAGAGAACCTGTTCTTAAAATTTTGAATCTCATTACTGGTCGAGACCCTATATGCAACATGAAGTTACCAATGGCCGGACCCTATATGTAACATGAGGTTACCAGTGGTCGGGACCCTATATGTAACATAAGGTTACCAATGGTCGGGACCCTATATGTTACACTGGACGCTATATGTAACGGAACGTTACGAAGGCCTCTCGAATTTATAGAAAAACGTAGACTTAAGGAAATTCGTGAACTTGTTTTAGAAAAGGAATTTCTGAATTACGGAAATACAGAAGTACGAAAATTGCTCAAATACGGAAATTTACAAAAGGTATGACAGACTAAAAATTTAGCTATCCAGTAGTCTACGTGATTTGGTAAAATAAGATAATAAAAATAAGTTTAACTAGGCTTTTTCTTAGTTTCCGTCATCGTGAAATTTCTATGATTTTGTTGGTAGTTATTCACTATTTCCATAAGTATTTCCATCATTGTGCATTTCTGTAATTCGATATTTTTGTAATTTAGTGTTATTCATGATGATCTAATGTTGAAAAACTTTCGACAAATGACGCAAGTTTTCAATGCGTACTGAGCTACTTCGATGCAATGAAATTGATCTCAAAAAGCATAAATTGCGAGAGCGAGGGAGGCGATGATCTTTTTCTTTTTTGGAGATCACTCAAAATTCGGACAATATAACGCGTTCTCCGGCGCTATTTACGTAGAATTTCCTTCTTTTCTTCAACCCGACTTTGAGATATTTAAACATTTTTAAGTACCGAATAGAGCATGCATCCTAGCCATTAAATAACAATTGATAATTGTTAATTTAATCTCTATATAGGTTTTTGTGGGCCCCACAATCAACTTTTGACCTTTTCAAGGGCTCCGAACTATCAAAACATTGGGAAACTCTGCCATATACCATATCATTAAATGCTGAACAACATTTTATACCATGCATTGAGATAAAAGCAAACCCAGAAGTGTTCAGGAAACGCTGTGAAAATCGAACAAATAAAACCTTAAAGTTTATCACTAATTAGTAGACTGTGGTTGGTTTATGAGCATTTTGGTCATGTAGAACCGGATGTGGCACAAAACAAATATCCTTTGTCACTTCCCCTGCAGTGAACCCGCCTTCTTGTCTCATTAAGTTTCAAGAGCCTAGAATTGTTGCAATGGCAACATAACGTTCTTAGAAATTATGGCATTGACACGCTTTATGACAAAAAAAGTCTAATTGCCTTCAATTAATGAGCATTTTTGGCCATCTCAAACGACTTGTGCCACAAAACAAGCAGCCCCCAACAATAGCGCTCACATTCCTTACAATTTTCATTTGGTTTTAGTGTGCCACGACTCGTCGCTATGGATTTATGACAGCACATAAACAAATGGCTATGAAAAACGCACAGGTTTTTTTTTAAACCACAAAAACCTAAAATTTGTATTTCCTCATTATTTCTGAGTTTGTAAATATTTTTGGCTCAAAATGTCACCACTTGATCAAAACTAGCCGCTGATGACACGTAGGCTACTAAATTTAATTTGTATGCAAAGCTTAATTTTTGAGTTATTTTCTTTTTGCGCACCAAATGTAATATCCATACTACAAAATTTATTTCTTCTTGTATGTATACCTGTCCAAAATCTTCCGAAACTATTAACCGTTGAAACATGATGTTTATAATGAGAGCTCACCGTACCGAGGTGATTGTCATTAGGGATCATTGACGACAGAAATTACAAATATAGGGTACATAATTGTTTGAAAGCTGCTTCTCTTGATGAATGAGAGCGACATAGGGATTAGACAAAAGCAAACATCTAACTTATAAATATGCAAGCAATTTGTTAGGCCTACTCTATTGGGGGAAAGATGGCATCAAAATGAATGTTACTTCGTAAAATTTTGTCTGTCGCTTTCTCAAAAAGTACGAAGCGAAGAGAGGCGATTGAAAGCTATTACGGAACATGTCAAAAAGCTCCTTCGAATAAAAAATCTGCTACAGTTGGAGCTTTATTGGCTACTAAACAACCGGTTCTGTTTTAAGCACACTATTCCTCTTTTTTGAAGCATGTAGTCATTGCTTTGTTTTGCGCGGTTGCATAATGACGTCATAATGCTCTGATATCGTTTTTGTAAAAGAAGCAGCATTCGCACTTATTACTTACTGTCATTTCAAAAGCAAGCGTAAGCAGTGTGATTGATATGCTGTCAGTTATTAATATTACTTAATTGCACTTATTATTTTTTTAAACAAGTTACAAATGGTACGACATCAAAGCACGGTAATGCGATAACTTACAACTCTAGTGTTTTATTAGTGCCGTGCAGGGGTGTACTGGAGGGAGATCGGGGGGATCGCCATCTACTTACTTTTTTTAGAAAACGCTTGACTGAAGGCACATTGGTAACAAAATGACACATCTTGAGGCCAACGGTCTACCTACTTTATTATTTTGCCTTACACCACTGTTGCCATGGCATTATTGCTCGGGCCACCATTATTACTTTTAATCTGCAAATAGAAGATAACATTTTTGAATCGCAAACCGAGGGTTGTTACGTTTGTTTCTCTTCTAGAAAAACATTTTTGTATGAGAAATTAACTATGCGAAATAGTTTTTTTGCTCGATTCGATCACGAGGACCTCTTTTTATTAATTTCTCAATTTGAAGATCAACTTTCAAAAAACGATTTTTTGCCCATTTGCTGTAACAGTTTTGATTTTTATATAATTTTGTGGAATTTTATCTTAAAAAACGCAGTACCTTATTTGCAAAGTAGAGAGCTTGGGACAGTTTTAGGTGTCCAAGAAGAACAATTTTCTTTTTTTGAAAATTGGGGTATTTTCTTCCAAATAAGAACGCATAACAACCCAAACTATAGCAAGTGGGAAAATGATGATATCTAAACTGTTAATAAACTCCAAATTAGGCTGCCTTTATACAATCGTGTCAGGCTACTGACAATTCTCAACTCCCAAAATGTAATACTAACGCGTTGTAAAGTGGAACAGGATGTCGAGTTTCAGTGTAAATTCCTAAATCATCAAAAAAGTTATCAGCCTTTTTCGCACAATGTCTAGGTTGGTCGGTTAATTACTTGACTCACAACTTATTAAAATAA
This sequence comes from Trididemnum clinides, assembly GCA_963675345.1. Lineage (NCBI taxonomy): Eukaryota > Metazoa > Chordata > Ascidiacea > Aplousobranchia > Didemnidae > Trididemnum > Trididemnum clinides. Next base: position 34,901,293 of record OY776284.1, on the reverse strand, counting down.
ATGAACTCCTGGTGCTATAATTCGGAATAGAATATACCTTCCGTTATTTTTTTTCCTGTAGCGGTACGGCTATCTTTTAACTTTTTAATTTTACATCCGTATTGTATTTCAAGCTGTCTTTTTACTTTATATTACTTTAACATATTTCGAGTTGATTTACAAACTGCAAACTAAAATAAATTAAAAAGATGCGGAACGAAAAAAATTCCACTACTAAATTGCTTTGGTGCACAAATTAGAAGTGGGAAATTTGAATTAACTGCTTGTTTTAAGGGAAAGAATACCCGGAATAACATAAATAAAAACACGCCACCATCCCACCACTTTGAACTTATGCCCCCTTAGTATTCGGCATAAAAAAGATAAAAGGCGGTGAAACGATTGACTCTTTGTTGTAAATTCAGTCTTAACCCTATTAAGGCCGGGCTTTTTTTTGCTTTCTAAGTCCGGGGGGGGGGGGGGGGGTCGATTCGACCCGAGCACTTTGGCAGCTAATAACTTTTAAACTGCTCACACTAGAGATTCCGTGTTTGCTCAGAAAGATGAAGAATTTATTTTTCAATTTAATTATATACTTTTCGTTATGATCAGATTAATAGCGTTCAAGTTATTGCAAATTAAATGCACAGGATTAGATTTTAGATTTTTGACTATAATTTAAAATAAAGAAACGGCCGGCGAATATTCTTTTTTCGTCGTGTTTACTCTTCGACGTTATGGTTTTGCGATCGGCTAAGCGCAGTTTATCATTGTCAGCTACCAGGTAAAAAGTTCAACACTTCATCATCAATTTGCCATTTTGCCTTTTGTGAGGAATTTACCAGCCGTGATGTTTGTATAACATTTCTTGTGTTGGACTAGACCAGAAGTGCCCATTGCGTCGATCGCGAAGGCATTGTGGGTAGATCGCAAGGCCTTTAAAAAAATTAAATTTGAAAGATTATTTAAAAAAGTATCCGGACTATGCATCACTGGCTGATTCCATAAAGTGCAAGGCATGAGAGTAAGGCAGCAGTTCTCAAACTTTATACAGTCTGGGCGCACTTTCAATACTACAAATAACAGCAGGCTCACCATGTTGCCCAGCGCCTCTGAAATGATGCACATTACAAAACTTCGTCACAACTGTTAGACATCACAACCCGGCTTCACTTGGCAAATACCAATCAAATTGGTGGCGTTCTCCAAAAAAAAAGGTCATCACGTACTGAACAATTACTATTTACTAATAATATGTTTTGCATTTTTAGTAGGTGGTAAATCTCTTTGACTTGGTCATGTCATAAGTAGCTCTCAGGCTGGAAAAGTGTGGGCACCCCTGGACTAGACCGAGTGTCTACTCTCTAGATAGATTTTTTAATTTGAATTGATTGTTAGTAAATGTGAAACAGGCTGTAAAATTGCATTTCAATGCCAAAAATTTCTTAACTTTATGAAATTATTACTCTTTTCATTATGCAAGCTATGCTTCTTCATCACGGATAAATATTTTTATTGATCAAAACATAAATCTCATTCAAATTAAGGAATGCTCACGAATCATACGACTCGTTTATTCTTTTTTCTACCTTATGCGACGCAATACGACGTTTTTGTAATCCTCTCCATCCTTGGGTGCAAACTTGGACGATTAGAATTTTTTTAGCATTTTCAAATTAGATAACACTTAGAATTAGAGCATTAATGCTTTTCTCAAATTAAAGTGAAATAAAATTAAAGCATTTCTGATTACCACAAATTAAAATAGAATTGGAATTAGAGCTTTCCAGTTTTTCTAAAATTAGTTTGAAATTTTTCATTTTGATGCCATTTGAACATCTTCGCAAACAGAGACGTAGCAGCCGCCCCCCAAACCCCCCAATTGGGGGGGCCCAGGCCAACTTTGGGGGCCCAAGTTAGTCTGAAATTGCTTTTTGGCTACGTGACTATTTTCAGTTCAGCAGACTTGTTTACAACCGATTTAAACTCTAGGAAGAAATTGGCTTGTGACATCATAAGTGAATGCGACGTCATTTTATCTCGCAGAATCTAGAATATTTCGATTGATTTTCGGGTAGAATCTTGAATATTCGATTGACGTAACAATGCCGTTGTTACGCAACAATCATAGAATGGTCTGGAATTCTGTTTGGCTATAAATACCGGGACAATATATATATACACTGCAGAGTGCAGATAAAGTATTTTATTGACATTGTATAGAATGAAACCTTCAAAAAGTGGTGCTCAAAAGAGAAAAGAAGCAGCCACTGCTCGAGATGCTGTAGCGAAATTGCCCAAGATGACAGATTTTTTCAAGATTACTGAGCAAAGTAGACCTGGCACTTGTACCGAGAGGGATGAAGAGAACTGTAGTGTACAAGAAAAAGAAGACTATGACGATCAGCATCAAAGTGATTGTGAATTTCCAGAAAATGTAAGTTGTGATTTACCTGCCAATACGCAACCTTCAATATCAAAAATAACTGAATCTCAATTTACCCCTATCCCTGATGACCCATGTAAATGGCCTGAAAGTATTTCTGATGCTCAACGATGTGATATAGTAAAGCGTGGACCACATCAACTAATAATGAATTTTCCATATAATAACACAACTCCAAGGCGACGTTTTTCCTCCAACCATTATAAACGTGTGTTACCTAATGGTGAAAGTGTTTCACGGTCGTGGCTAGTTTATTCTGGGGAATCAGATCAAGTTTTTTGCTTTTGTTGTAAGCTATTTGGAAAAACACTAAGCCCCTTTTGTAGTGGTATAAATACATGGGAGGGTTTTTCGAAAAAACTGAAAGACCATGAAAAGGGCATTTCCCACCAAGAATGCTACAGTCAATGGATGTTGCTAGCTAAAGGGATAAGAAATTCATCCACTATCGACAAACGCGAGATGAATATTTTTTTCAATGAAAGACGTTTTTGGAGAAATGTTTTAGAGAGACTTATCGACATTGCCTTGTTTCTATCGGAAAGGAATCTTGCTTTTAGAGGATCTGAAGAAGTCTTAGGATCTCCTCACAATGGAAATTTTCTGGGTATATTTGAGCTTTTGGCAAGAAGAGATCCGATCCTAAAAGAGCTTCAAGACAGAATCAAGAATAAAAACACTAAAGATCACTATTTGAGTCCTACCATACAAAATGAACTAATTGAATTGCTAGCGACAGAAGTTGAAAAAGAAAATTTACAGCAATTGAAATTGGCAAAATATTTTTCTATAATTTTCGACTGCACTCCAGATATGTCACATCATGAACAAATGTCTGTCATTCTCCGTTATGTACTATGTAATGAAGAAGCTGCTGTTGTTAAAGAAACATTTTTTGGCTACTTGAGAATAAGTGACAGTACTGGGAAAGGCTTGTTGGACGCTTTCTTAGAAAAAGCGACCGAACTGCAACTCGAATTGTCTGATTGTCGAGGTCAGTCATATGATAATGGTGCTAACATGAAAGGAAAACATTCTGGGGTCCAAGCAAGAATGCTAGACATCAATCCCAAAGCTGTTTGCGTGCCCTGTGCAAACCATACCCTTAACTTAGTTGTTGTTGACAGTGCTAATTCATCGACGGAAGCATTGACATTTTTTGTAGTACTTACAAGGTTGAATGTGCTGTTTTCTTCCTCTGCTCAGCGTTGGGAAATTTTGAAGAAACATGTGGAGCTGTCCATAAAGTCACAATCTGATACTCGTTGGGAAAGCAGAATTAAATGCATCAAACCTCTTCGATACAATTTAAAAGAGGTGTTGCTGGCACTGAAAGACTTGGAAGCCATTTCCATAGAAAGAAAAGATGGAAGAGCTGCCTCAGAAACAAAATCGTTGATAGCTCATTTATCAAAATGGAGTTTTCTTTTGTCGGTGTTTATTTGGTATGATATCCTATTCCAAGTCAACAAAGCAAGCAAGATTCTTCAATCGTATGGAGTCTCCCTTCATACAATGGAAACGGAAATCCAGGCAACTGAAAAGTTTTTGCAAAACTATCGCACAACGGGTTATGACAGTGCCGCAACATCTGCTGTTGAAATAGCACAGGAATTGGATATTGATCCTTCTTTTCCTCCGTCAAGAAGTGGAAAGAAAAGAAGATTGTTTGATTACCAAGGTGAAGAGGAACAACGAGCTACTCCTGAACTGAAATTTAAAAGCAACTTTTTCTATCCATTAGTAGACCAGGCTATTATGTCAATAAAGGAGCGCTTTAATTTGTTACGTGAGGTTTCTTCCGCCTTTTCGTTTTTGTACACACGAGACAAACTTTTGCTTGTGCAACAAGAAAATGCTCTTCTTACTTGCTGTAAAGAGTTCCAAAAAAAGTTCGGTGACATTGATTCTGATGAAATGAGCGCTGAGCTACAGCGGTTTGTTTTAATTTTACAAAAAAAACGCAATCTCAATACGGCTCAAGACTTTCTGAACTATCTTCTAAAGACTCATTTATTTGAATTGTATCCGAATGTGTACATCGCACTTCGAATCTTACTAACTTGCCCCGTGACGGTTGCCAGCGCTGAAAGAAGCTTCAGCAAATTGAAACTGATCAAAACCTTTAATAGAAGGTCTATGACAGACAGTAGACTATCTTCATTAGCCATGTTGTCAATCGAAAATGACTGCGCCCGATCTCTTGATTATGACAATGTCATAACAGCATTTGCGAACAAAAAGGTTCGCTCCAGGCTATTTAAATGATACTGTGTTTTTATAAGTTTTTCATGTTTTTCAGTGTCATTGCTTTCGTTTCGCAGTGTCTGCATAAATGTCCTACTGAACTCTGGCATCGGTGCCGAATTTTTTATGACTTGCACCTTCGGTATCGGCATGCTTTATTCTGACATTAGCCTGTTTACTTATGTACAAATTGTGGTGTATTTTCTTAATGCAGCTTTTCAATTTTACACCTCTAAAGTGATATGACCTGTGCGCAGGGGCTCTTGCGCTTACTTTGGGGGGGGGCCCGAAGTTGGAGTGCTACGGGACTGTTCGCAAAACCACTTTGTATTTGCGACAATTCTAAGACTCTTTCATTTTTGCCACCAAATTATTGTGAAGGCCTTTTTTCTTTTTAGAGATTACCTAATTTCCATCTTGATTTTCGGCCTAACTTTTCGAAAATCCAGGTGATCCCTGATAGAAAAAGGTCTTGGTCATTTTTCAGATTCGACTCTTCGGTCAGGAACTTTTCCGAAATTAGATTATAATTGGAATTAGGGATTTTTCAAATTACACTAGAATAAGAGACTTTTAGTTTTTTCAAATTAGATTACAATTATCGTCTTTTTGCTGTAATTCACCGAATTAGCCAGCTAGAATTAATCAGTTGTCCAAGTCTGCGTATGTGACGAGTTGAATGAAAAAAGTATTCAAGCAAGCTTGAGTTCAAAGTTTTGAATTTGCTACAAAAACCTGTGTCAAACGATTGTAAACTTTGATTCTTTTTAATAACAAGTTTGTCCTACAACGATAGGTCTATGTAGCCTATCTTTTATCCCTCCCACCATAATAACACCAATACGGCAGTTTTGTTTCCTTCTGGAGGTGTCATAAGATATTTAAACGGTCCTTACAGTTTTTGTATTCAATCAGGATTAATTATGATGTCATCAATTTGAGCTTTATCTTCGTTACTAGTGCTTTGAGGCGTTAGTGAATTTAGAGCTATTATTTTTTAAAAATCACTTGCAATTACCAGAATACATTACAAATGTGAAACAAAATAGGCTATTTCTGGACTAGCTGTTGTATTGCAGTCATACGCCATGCTGTTTCTACTTGTAATTTATCGTCTAATATGAAAATACGGGAACACTACATTAAATTTACGGGTAATATCAACAATACATATGTCATCGACAAAGCAGCAATACGCTCGTATGTTTCAAAAACAACTAAGGCAATGCAATTTTATCCTTAAGTGTAAGTCTTACAACAGTTTAGTCTTGCAAGCAAGAACCACAAATGCAAATAAGATGCTTATTACACAAAGGCTTTGCGCATTTTTGGCACTGGCTCAATTGCTTAGAAATTTTGTTTTTCTTTTCTTTTGCTCCTTCTTTTTTAATCTTACTGATACATGCATCGCATCGCCTTCGTTTTTCACTTTGATGAGGAAAAAAGCCACTTAATGTTTTTACATGTTTGGAGAATATTTTTTCCCCAGTACTATGTCAATTTTGCGAACTACAGAAGAATTTATGCCAATTTGATTGTAAAGTTTCTACAGAAGTTTTCCCGCTGTCAAGCAGCCACAGCGCCATTGGTATTGAAGTATACAATCTGTCATATAATATGTTTCTTGCCACTAAATTTGTGTGGCATTCCAAATTTTGAATTAGGTATTTTACTGTTTGTGACGTCCCAGGAGTGTAGTAAGATCTCGGCTCTGCTTTTGGCTTAGCAGAATACACAGCAGTTGAAAAGGTAAATGGATAGCGAAAAGCATTGATTGATTTTTGTAGGCGAAGATATGAAAATTGTAAACCTTGCACCTAATGCTGCACCTAGTATGCTGCTTTGCCAATTAGGTGCAAGGTTTACAATTGATTGATTCATACAGCATTCCATACTTGACTGGTTTGCTCGGATTAAGTTGTTTGAAACTGATTTGCGTTCTCGTAGGATAAAGAGTATCATCCAGCGACAAATAATCATTAGGAACTAGAAATTTCCCACAGTTTTTGTTAATTCTTCAAAAATTTTACGAAAAGCTGCAAATCTATTGTATTGCTAAGGAGTAGGACGCGTTGTATGATCATAAAGTGATATGTGAGCAATTAAAAAATTTAAATCTATTCCTTGACTTAGGTGCACTAAAAACTGGATTGCCAAATATTTCATGGAACATCGCATTAGTGCTTTGATGTGCTTGTCCTAGTAAGCCTCGCATGTAAATCATTCCAATCAGTGCCAATACTTCCGAAGGTGTTTCTGATCCCTAACATAAAAGATCTTTTTATTTTTCACACCCGACTCTTTGGTCAGGAACTTTTTCGAAATGAGATTAGAATTGGAATTACCGTATTTTCCGGACTATAAGCCGCACCAGATTATAAGCCGCACCTCACCAATTTTTCCCAGAAAAAAACAGTAACGTATAAGCCGCACCGGACTATAAGCCGCATTTTTAAAGCTAGAGAAATATTCAAGCATTTTATAACTTGTTATGAACATTATGACGAAACAAGACTATCTATTAGCAAATGGAAACTTAAAACATGAATTGAATGGACTGGTGTTCCTAGCCATTACTAGATTCAGGTTTTTTAAAATTTTCTGGTTTTAAAAAATTTTAAGATTTTAAACGTTAACTTATAAGCCGCACCTGACTACAAGCCGCACCCCTTAAATGAAAACACATTTCAAGTTTTTAAGTGCGGCTTATAGTCCGGAAAATACGGTAAGAATTTTTCAAATTAGATTAGAATTAGAGAGTTAGTTTTTCAAATTAGATTAGAATTAGCGAGTTTTGGCTGCAATTCACTGAATCAGCCAACTAGAATTACGCATCTTTTGTTGTCCAAGTCTGCGTGTGTATATGACGAGTCATATGAAAAAAGTCCTCAAGCAAACTTAAGTTTTGTATTTGCTACAAAAAGCCTGTTATATCAAACGATTGTAAACTTTAATTTGTTTTATTATCAAGTTTGTGCTACAACAATACGCCTACGTTGCCCATTTTTATTCTCTCCCCCATAATAACACCAAGCCGGCAGTTTTGTTTCCCTCTGGAGGCGTCATGTGATATTTATAGTGTTCTTACAATTTTATAGTCACCGGAAGCTAAAGAGGCTATGTTTTCAATGTCGTCGTTTTTTTCGTCAGATACTTCATTTAAAATTTTACTTAACACTTCTTCAGGTCATACATTGACATGGGCTATTTTTACTACTTTTGTTTGCGAAATTTATATACCTGAAAGAAGAAAATTATTCGTTAAATATCATATAATCATCACTATCTTATACACCGGCAGCATATTTAAATTTTAGTGGAAACGAGCAATTTAAACATTTCAAACATAGAACTAAAATGAAGTGGCTGCATTCCCAATGTCATAAGAAACTTTTGATTTCTTAACTATTCCTGTATTGAAGTAAAACAATTGGAAATTTGACTTATCCAACGCAGCATAAACGTAGTTTGGAGTAAGAGTGGGCAAACCACGAACCGCATGCGGCCCGCAAAAGCATTTTGTGCGACCCTCCAAACTTATACAAACTTCCATGAATTTAATTCAATAAGAAAGGGTTGGCCGCACTTGCCGTACTGAAGAGCCAAAAACAATAGAGGCCATCATTGAAAGAGCCGCTACGCAATTCTTAGTTTGAACTGACGCATTTTCCGTCCAAATAAAGAGTGATGAAGTTATTGCAAGATTTTAAGCTATTGCAAGCTCTTGCATTGCATACAGCTATTACAAGATTTTACGCATTCGCCCTCGGCTAACTCTTGAATGGTCAATGCTAGTAGTATGTAATATGTTTTTCGACCCAGTTTTTGCGGTGCAAATTGCGGTGCAATACGTCATTTCCGAACGTGACGTCCGAACGTGGTGATACATGAACTTGAAGGATATGGTAACAACTTGTAAATACAACGTGTACTTGTAAACAAATGACCACTCAAAGACCTCGTGTACCGACTTGTAAACAAATGACCACACAAAAACAACGTGTACCAACTTGTAAACAAATGACCACCCTACAAAACAAATGTGAATTCAACTTAAAAAGAAATGTTTATAACAGCTTGTAGATACAACGTGTAACAACTTGTAAATTACATCTTGAAAACAAATATCAATACAAGTTAAAACAAATGTCAATACAAAAACAAATGTGAATACAACTTGAAAAGAAATGTTTATAGCAGCTTGTAAATACATGACAACTTGAAATTGATTTGATGTTTATAGCAGCTTGTAAATACATGACAACTTGAAATTGATTTGTTATAGGCACCCTCACTTCAGAATACCCCCACTTCAAAAGTTCTCCAATTAATTTCGCTTTTCAACTCGTTAACGATCTTTTGTCTTATTGTAAACACAGCTATTGTAAAGCGGAAATACTAACTTTAGATCGTGGCTGCAGCCTTTGATAGTAAATTACCAACAACTTCCTTTCGAAGCGTAAACGTTAATCGCGTATAAGCATTCATATCTTGAGATTGTTTTTAAAACCTCTGAGCGATTTGATTCCCTAGAATGTTGTTTCTTTACCCTTCTAGATGTGTTTATTGGAGACCTTTTCCTTTACTCGTGATATTTCTGCAGTTGGTTGGAATTAATTTACATCTATTTCAGTATGTAGGTAATGGATTCAGTCTTTTTGTCAATAATTTTGTAACCACACATAGCTCTCATCATAGCTCTCTCCACTCTCTTGCGTTTTTCATTTTCTTTTAAACACCATACCTCACTTAAATCACTACTGTTTACATCGTAAAACTGAAAAGATTTATCTTTAATTGTGTGCAAATCATAAAACATTCATCTCAAATTTACATTCATTTTTCATAAAACTAGAAACTAAAATTGTATCCTATCATCACACTGTTTAAAGATTTTTAGCAAATTTAGCAACTTTTAAACTTATTAATACGAAATTTCTTAGTTTTCAGTCTCCTCAACTCCGCTACGTAGCAATAAGCACAACTTTTAGCATTTTTGTAGGACATTAACATTAAATTCAGGATTTTACAGTTTACCTAGCTCCCCTACATAGCAATAAGCACAGCTTTTAGCATTTTTGTAGGACATTAACATTAAATTCAGGATTTTACAGTTTACCTAGCTCCCCTACATAGCAATAAGCACAACTTTTAGCATTTTTGTAGGACATTAACATTAAATTCAGGATTTTACAGTTTACCTAGCTCCCCTACATAGCAATAAGCACAGCTTTTAGTGTTTTTGTAGGACATTACCATAAAATTCAGAGTTTTACAGTGTCCTTAGCTCATCTACATAGCAATAAGCACAGCTTTTAGTGTTTTTGTAGGACATTACCATAAAATTCAGGATTTTACAGTTTACCTAGCTCCCCTACATAGCAATAAACACAGCTTTTAACATTTTTTGAAGGACATTAACATGAAATTCAGGGTTTTACAGCGTCCTTAGCTCATCTACATAGCAATAAGCACAGCTTTTAACATTTTGTAGGACATTACCATAAAATTCAGGGATTCACAGTTTACCTAGCTCCCCTACATACCAATAAACACAACTTTTAGCATTATTCGTGGGACATTAACATGAAATTCATGGTTTTACAGCGTCCTTAGCTCCCCTACATAGCAATAAGCACAACTTTTAACATTTTGTAGGACATTACCATAAAATTCATGGTTTTACAGTGTCCTTAGCTCATCTACATAGCAATAAGCACAACTTTGACCTTATTCGTGGGACATTAACATAAAATTCAGGGTTTTCAACATTTATGTTTATTACAGCTAGTCGTTAGTTTTAGAGGAAAATAGCCAACAGTTTTCTAGATTATCAGGTTTGCTGGGGAAAATCACAGGCAGCGACGTTGTGAGTTTGGTGGAAGAAACAATATTAAATTTGACACAATTTCAAACTTTTATCGTTACTTTTTAGATTAAAATTTCAGTAGCTTGACCAGACCTTTGAGTGAAATATAGATTTGATTCACATATGACAGTGAGGTAGTTACATTTTTATGTTAGCTTCACGCTTTCTTGGAAGAAAACTTCAGTACATTGACCAGACCTTTGAGTGAAATGTAGATTTGCTTTACATATGACAGTTAGGTGGTTAAATGTTTATGTTAGTTTCACACTTTTAGGTTAAATTTCCGTAGCTTGACCAGACCTTTGAGTGAAATGTAGATTTGTTTCACATATGACAGTGAGGTAGTTATATTTTATGTTAGTTTCACACTTTCTTGGAAGAAAATTTCAGATTGACCAAACCTTTGAGTGGAATGTAGAATTGCTTTTCATATGTCAGCGAGTTAGTGAAATTTTTAGTACAGCGGTTGAAACATTTTGAAAAGATTACAACAAAGAAGCTTGTTTCAATTCAGCGTCACTACTAAATATTATTGAACCAAGAAGACCAAATCTTTATCGTGTTTGGAGACTACTTCAAACTTTTACTTGTAAACATTCACCATGCATCTAATTTACAATATCTTTTCATGCAGCTAGAAAACAATTATAACACTTTTTTAACTATCAAATTTTCCACCAACATAAAATTTCTCAAAAAACAGCTAAGCTTACTATCAACAAAATCTTATGCAAGCGGAAACATCAGCATCACGTCAACAAACCTTTAACCAATCACAATCGATGTAGAACTTCAAAAATGGTTTTCTATCAACAAAAAATCTGACGCCAGCGGAAGCATAGACCATACGGAGGTGATTACGTCTTTAAAGTTATAAACATTCTTACCTCTTATTTGACCAATCACGAACCAGCGGGTGTTTTGATTTGCACTACATCACAAGTTTTCATTACACAATTGTTGGAAAGAACAAGACAGGTCTAGGCAAGAATAGCGATTTTTATTCTTTCTTTGTTAACATTTCTCTATAAAAGTCGTATGTTTTGCGTGAAAATTGGAAGAAGAACAATGGAAAACTGCGGCGAGACACACACTTCAATTGCTGACGACTATGAAGAGAGGGCAAAAGAGGTCGACGTTACAACGACCTACCCCTACTCCTCATGCTACGACGGGTTGATGGAGCAAACAGAGTTGTTGGGACGTGCAAGAAAACACCAAGAAGAAGCAAGAAAAATACGAAAAATCTTCCTCGACATTGACAAAGAAGGGAAGTCAATACCCGCAGACGGTGAGATGTTGAGAAAAGGCGTGCTAACTGTCTCAAGAGGAAAAGCTCTCTTTTCAACCAATCAGCTTATTCAAGTGTGTGAGCATATGTTTGAAGGTCTACCGTTTGTGATTTTCAAAGGTCCAACAGACGCCCGTCCTTATGTGGTGATCATTTTCTCAGTTGACTCTCAATACGGTGATGGCTGCGAAGTGAAAACAAGATTGGAAATCTTCAAAAAAGAGGCGGCTGTAGAAAACTTTCTTATCAGATTTAAAGTGGAATCTATCTTTTCACCCGAGAAATATTTTCAACATCTACAAGATCGATCATCCGGATTCATCATTAGAAACGAAAACTATGGTATCAGCAAGGAGCTAGCCGCTCTTGTGAACACCTTGAAAGAGGTGAAACACACTGCCGGAAAGAAAAAACGATCTAGTAGTCTGCCTAGAAGTGCTGAACTTTATCAAAAGAAGAGAAAACCCTCTCCACTTAATATAAATGTGTGATTTTTAACGCATGTAACCGTCTTTAGATTTGAGTAAAATTTGTTTAAAAATGTTGTGTCCTTCTTTCGAATCTGAAGAAACGCGAATCTTAACCTTCTCAGACAATTGGCCTCACCGAGTCGATAATTTAAGTCCTGAACGAATGGCTAAAGCTGGATTTTTGTACAGAGGCAGTGACGATCGAGCATTTTGTTTTTATTGTGGTGTATCTATTTATCAGTGGGCGGACACGGACATCCCAGAAATTGAACATGCGAAATACTGGTCCGCGTGTGCGTATCTAGAGAGAACGTTTGGAACTGGTTTCATTAACCAACACAGTAACTTCCGCATTCCAGAAGAGGAGTTTTTGTCGGGAACGAGATTCGGGTTTGCTACCCCTGAAGAAGCAGCAGATCCAACACTTGCGAGAAACCCTCCAGTAGAAAATGAAGAACCGGGCATAACCCCCCTAACTGAAGCAAAAGAATGTGACACATCTCAAGAACTTGTATGCAAAGTGTGCTTCGATGCTCGAATTAATGCTTTAACGATGCCTTGTGGACATTGCTTTGGATGTCTAAACTGCTCGGCTAAGCTTTATTCAAAGGAATGCCCCATCTGTCGCGTGACTATTTTGGATGTAAATCGTATTTATATTGTATAATAAACACTCGATTGTATTCAATTCTGTTTATTACAGTTACATTTTCAGTGCATTCTGAATAAAGTGCTCAACAGTTTTATCGTTTACACTAACATTATCGGAGAAATGAGTCAATATCTCAGATAGAGAGCAACCACGCGAGCGAAATATGTAGTACACGGTATAATGTCCACAGACTTCAGATATCAAACTCTGCAGGGTCTTGGAGTTGTAGGTCCAGGATGAGGAGTGAGAATCTAAAAAATCCGTCAAACCATAAACAATTGGATGTAGGTCATAGCTATCGAAAAACTCAACAGATCTTTGATTGTTGAAAAACATAGCAACCCAGTGCTCTCCAGGAGCAGTGCTCGGTGTTAGCAACATAACTCCCAGGATACTCCACAGTAGGTAGCTGATCTTTAGGATAAACACCCTTAAAAATCTTTTTGCACAGGAGTCATTCCTCTCAATCTGTAGTGTATCCATCAGTCAACACGTTTCGATCAGTCGGTCAATCAACCAATTCTGCATGAATTACGACATTGCTTCTGTTGGAGGAGTGTTAAAGGCTAGACAAATGATTTTCATCAACTCCAGATGCGCACAAGAAGCCCCAGATCTGGCGCAAGAATTCAAAACATGACAAGAAAAAACTCACCGCCAACAGACATAAAATTTCATCATCTCCACAAAATTAGGTAGAAATCTGTACAGTAGGTTTTATTTTTCCAATCACAATACCTATTTGGGACACTTCAATGCTGCAGTCATCACCACACCCGTACAAAATAAGTGCCCAGACCCGGGTTTGAACCGGGGACCTTTAGATCTTCAGTCTAACGCTCTTCCAACTGAGCTATCTAGGCAGTAATGGTCAGTACGGGGCTCGAACCCGCGACATTAACACGACACTATAACCGACTGAGCTAACTGACCACTTGTTGAAATCCCAGAAATTTCTGTATTAAGTGAAGCAACTGTCTTTGATGTGATGCGTCTGTAGGAAATAATGATTTTCTTGAAAAAGGTATTACAGATTTATCTAGTTACAGTGCTTCCCAACAAGCCTCCACTTTCAAAATCACAATTTCCTTTCTTACCTACTTGAGGGTTGCTGATAGTTATTGTTTTAGGCACTGTATCAGTTCTGATGTGTTAAAGATATTCATGAAAACCGTAAGTTTTAGATCTGCAACAGTTTATAAGGGTAATTGATAAAATTATATTTTCTTCCTCCTGGACAACATGGAATGAAATATTTTTACGCTTATGACAAAGTATAGTAATTTTAAAAGTTTTTCAAATCTGATTCTGGCTCCAACATTTGGAGATTCTTTAAAGCTTGCGAGCATGTCGAGTGCAACATGTAAAGACAACAAAAGAAAAAGAGCCTGTAGAAATATTGGTAACGCTGAACGAAGATTAAATAACTTGACAAATGTTTGGAAATGTGTAGTTTTTGCTTCACCACATTCAACTTTTACGTCAATACACTTGAATTCGTACCAAAAGTTAAGTTTCATTGGTTGAAAATGTAGTGGGAGACTAACATTTCTTTCAGATTACTTGTTAAATTCTCACCAAATATGGAACACGTTGAGACAATTATTTTTATCTGACACCCTTGTGAAGACCGCTAAACAACCTTGTGTGCGCTCAATGTACAGTATTTTCCAATTTTAAGTTATCAATCACAACTATTATTTCTGAGCTAAATCAAAAATGGTGAATGAGTGGCGTAATGTTTCGCACTATGTTAATTCTTTTGCTGTATGTTTATTCTATCCTATAAGGTTTTCAAACTTAAATTTTCTTACCTCACCACATATCTCTGTACATAACAGCAAATCAATTCTAATATTTGTAACTTTCAACACTACATAATCACTGAAACGAAACAACACCAATTGTTTGTCAGATTTTGATTACCTTACAAGTTATTTTATGCAACAAAAAATCAAACTTATGACGATTGAAATCTACAGATAGGTGGTGGGTTCGGTGTACCAGCTGCAAACATAAACTTGTATCGCCACTACATGTAATTTCAAAGACCACCTGTTTCCAATCTACACCTAAATCGTTCTATTGCTACTCCTCTTCTCCTATTTGGTTTATTTGTAGTACAAATTTCTAGTGATTGTCTCTAACATATTGTTGCATAACATCCAGTTTGTGTATGAGAAACTTCCTAGTTTACAACTCGGGGCTATTAATCTAAGAGTAATAACTTTACCTTGACAGATATTGTTCTTACAGCTGAGAAAGTAACTTTTTGAGAGTGTACTACAAAGTTGATTGGGGTTATCACATTGACCAAGGTTTGTGCTGCATAGAGATGGGTCTGAACAATTACATCTTATTTGCTAATACTTAAAACTGCAAACAACTTTAATAAATAAACATTTCAAATTTCAAACGTTTTCAAGAATTAAAATCTGTAATAATTTCAAATAATAAAGATATACAGTGTGTCCAAAAAATAGGTACGGTTCAAAATATCTACGTATTTTCCATCACTTTTTCACAATAAGTCCGTACCGTTCAAAATATCAACGTATTTTTCATCATTTTTTTCACAATAAGTTCGTACCGTTCAAAATATCTTCATATCTTCCATCATTTTTTCACAAAGGGTGTGGTCCTCATTTCTCATATACATAACTGACATTTCATACTTCAAAAAATCCGCGTATTACTTTCGAATATCAAGTTCGTTGGATAGCCTCTTCATTCATCTTTGACATCTTTCTCCACATCAGCGATTTCATCTTCTGTTTGGTTGGTCTTCCACCTCTTGGTCTGTCAAACAAGCTATCAGTCTCCAATAACTTGGTACTCCAAGCCTTAATTATGCGATGTTCTGGTGGTTCAATATCAAATTGCACACGTAGTCTGTCTCTAACAAGCTTCATGGCGTGTCTAGTTTGCTCACTTGCAATAAAAAATGAAGCGGCGTGAACTCTATATTCAACCGTGTAGTCACTTGAATCAATCATCTTCATTGAATAAACTACAAAGTATGACATGTCAGTTATGTATATGAGAAATGAGGACCACACCCTTTGTGAAAAAATGATGGAAGATATGAAGATATTTTGAACGGTACGAACTTATTGTGAAAAAAATGATGAAAAATACGTTGATATTTTGAACGGTACGGACTTATTGTGAAAAAGTGATGGAAAATACGTAGATATTTTGAACCGTACCTATTTTTTGGACACACTGTATATCTTTATTATTTGAAATTATTACAGATTTTAATTCTTGAAAACGTTTGAAATTTGAAATGTTTATTTATTAAAGTTGTTTGCAGTTTTAAGTATTAGCAAATAAGATGTAATTGTTCAGACCCATCTCTATGCAGCACAAACCTTGGTCAATGTGATAACCCCAATCAACTTTGTAGTACACTCTCAAAAAGTTACTTTCTCAGCTGTAAGAACAATATCTGTCAAGGTAAAGTTATTACTCTTAGATTAATAGCCCCGAGTTGTAAACTAGGAAGTTTCTCATACACAAACTGGATGTTATGCAACAATATGTTAGAGACAATCACTAGAAATTTGTACTACAAATAAACCAAATAGGAGAAGAGGAGTAGCAATAGAACGATTTAGGTGTAGATTGGAAACAGGTGGTCTTTGAAATTACATGTAGTGGCGATACAAGTTTATGTTTGCAGCTGGTACACCGAACCCACCACCTATCTGTAGATTTCAATCGTCATAAGTTTGATTTTTTGTTGCATAAAATAACTTGTAAGGTAATCAAAATCTGACAAACAATTGGTGTTGTTTCGTTTCAGTGATTATGTAGTGTTGAAAGTTACAAATATTAGAATTGATTTGCTGTTATGTACAGAGATATGTGGTGAGGTAAGAAAATTTAAGTTTGAAAACCTTATAGGATAGAATAAACATACAGCAAAAGAATTAACATAGTGCGAAACATTACGCCACTCATTCACCATTTTTGATTTAGCTCAGAAATAATAGTTGTGATTGATAACTTAAAATTGGAAAATACTGTACATTGAGCGCACACAAGGTTGTTTAGCGGTCTTCACAAGGGTGTCAGATAAAAATAATTGTCTCAACGTGTTCCATATTTGGTGAGAATTTAACAAGTAATCTGAAAGAAATGTTAGTCTCCCACTACATTTTCAACCAATGAAACTTAACTTTTGGTACGAATTCAAGTGTATTGACGTAAAAGTTGAATGTGGTGAAGCAAAAACTACACATTTCCAAACATTTGTCAAGTTATTTAATCTTCGTTCAGCGTTACCAATATTTCTACAGGCTCTTTTTCTTTTGTTGTCTTTACATGTTGCACTCGACATGCTCGCAAGCTTTAAAGAATCTCCAAATGTTGGAGCCAGAATCAGATTTGAAAAACTTTTAAAATTACTATACTTTGTCATAAGCGTAAAAATATTTCATTCCATGTTGTCCAGGAGGAAGAAAATATAATTTTATCAATTACCCTTATAAACTGTTGCAGATCTAAAACTTACGGTTTTCATGAATATCTTTAACACATCAGAACTGATACAGTGCCTAAAACAATAACTATCAGCAACCCTCAAGTAGGTAAGAAAGGAAATTGTGATTTTGAAAGTGGAAGCTTGTTGGGAAGCACTGTAACTAGATAAATCTGTAATACCTTTTTCAAGAAAATCATTATTTCCTACAGACGCATCACATCAAAGACAGTTGCTTCACTTAATACAGAAATTTCTGGGATTTCAACAAGTGGTCAGTTAGCTCAGTCGGTTATAGTGTCGTGTTAATGTCGCGGGTTCAAGCCCCGTACTGACCATTACTGCCTACCCAGATAGCCAGATGATCTGGGCCAGATCTGCATTTTGTCTGGCAAGAACTGGCATCCACGTAAACCTGTTTAGACAGATCTGAATCAGATCCGAATCAGATGTGGCTAGAAAGTAAAAAATTGCTGGTTTTTGACAGATCTGGTACAGATGCGTACCAGATCGGTAATGATAGTCTTAAAATATTTGCTAGACTGACGTGCAATAACACATTTTTTGTGTCTTTGAACATTTTTTTATCAGTATGAATACATGACATAGTATTGGTAAACCAACTAAATCCAGTCATCTGAAAAAATATGCAGTTTTTTATTTCCGGAATATTCAACTTCAAAACAATATTGTTTTTGGTAAAATGTGGCGATTCACATTTTAGGAAATATTTTTGTTGTAAACGTTTGTTATGCTGCTTAAAATAAAAAAATTTATTGGAACTTTATATGTTCTATTTAAAACATGAATCAATGTGAATATTGCGTTTACACATATCACGTGACTCAACAAGTTTCGCGCGTGTGCGCAATGGGCAAGTTGTGTTTGGTTTCGTGAACGATCATGTTCACATAGGTTTTAAATATTTGTGTGAAGCTCGGAAGGTTTGGGTAGTATGGAAGATGAAGTATCATGGTGGAGAACTTGTTATTCGGAAGTTGGGAGCATGTCATTTAGCTTCAAATGAAAGATAATAAAATGTTAACTGTATCCGTGTGTAGCATAATGTCATAGTAACACATTGTTGGTATAATCTTATCTAGTGTATCTTAGAATGTCATTTCTAAATTTAATTGAATTTAAATGTGGAGTGTTTGAATTATGCTGCTAGGTGTATACTGGTAAGGTTTGGAAAGCTATTTAATGTGCACATGTAAGGCCTGATTCATTGATCAGTGCAATGTTAAGATGGCATATAGCACGTTTGATAATTGGTATATGAAGTTATTAGTATAGAAGCAAGAAAAAAAATTGGGATGCATATACTTAATCATAGTTTATTGACTGAATTTCATTTCTTTAACAAGGTTGAAATACATACCGGTATGTCATACCTCGGCAATGTTTGAGTTGTGAGATTACAGAGGTGTATGGCACATTCACTTTTTCTTTGCTTATGAGCAAACCTTAATAGCTTTTTTAACAAGGTAGAAATACTATCTCAGCTATATTCGAAATGTATCAAGCTATTTAGTTAGTTAAAGCAGCAATTACTACCTGATTAGGCTGTATAGCTGTGTTTGAGCACATGGACCATACATTTACCAATTGCCATAATACGCTGCATAATCAAGATTGTGCAAAATGTTAAATTGTGTTGTACACACATGCTATTACAGAGATTATATCAATAAAGTTGATAGATAGTGTAGTCATGAAACCTACTGGTATATCAACAACAAAACGAAGAGGTTGCTCATATTGGACAAAACGAAGAGAAATTTTACACAATACAGAAACACATATGAAAGAAGTCAAGGAATTGCTATTTCAAGCTAATGAAATTGCTGATACCATGAATATTAACGTAGTTAGTAACTGCAAGCAACATGTGTTGGAACCATTAATTACTGCTTCCTCCTTTAACAACACATCATGTAATAAAGATGATTCAACTTTGTTGACAAACAATGAAAGTTGTAGCAGCACCTCTAGTGATATTAATAATGATGCTTATTCAATGAAAAATGACAGGTTTGAGTCATTGTTTATTCCTGAAATGGACATAGATGATGATCATGATGATGATGCATCAAGTACTTCTAGCATGGGATCTTACCAAAGCTTAGGAAGTGATGATGGTTTTGTACATTCAGAAAGCAATGTAAATGTTGTGGAACAGTTATCTAAATGGGCTGTTGAATTCAATATTTCTCAAGTTGCTTTGAAGCATCTCATTCTGATTCTTAAACCTTTGATTTCTGACTTACCTAATGACCCAAGAACCTTACTGTCTACCCCCAGAAACTATGTTGTCAAAGATGTTGGTGGTGGTTCCTACTATTATTTTGGAATCACAAAACATTTACTATCTATAATTGAAAATGGTACTTTAATTCCAGGCAGTGTGATTTATCTACAGATAAATATTGATGGTGTGCCTTTGTACAAAAGCTCAAAAAAGCAGCTTTGGCCAATTCTGGGAAAGATAGTTGGACAAAATTTTCCTTCTTTTATTATTGGAATATTTTGCGGAGAAAGCAAACCTAATGATGTAAAGGGTTATTTCAGTGACTTTGTTGAAGAAATGAAAAGTATTGAAGCAAATGGTATACTTACATCTCAAAACAAAATTGTGCAGGTTAAAATAACTTGCTTTGTATGTGATGCTCCTGCTAGGGCATTTGTAAAGCAAACAAAATCGCACAGTGCTTATTATGGTTGTGAGCGTTGCACTCAACGTGGTGTTTGGCACAACAAAGTTACTTATCCCGACTGTTATGCAACACTTCGAACAGATGAAAGTTTTAATGCTAGAAGTGATGCTAATCATCATGGATTAACACCTTCACCATTACAGGAACTGAGTATAGGATTGGTATCACAATTTGTGTTGGATCCTATGCATCTTGTTTACCTTGGTGTTACCAAAAAATTGTTGTGGTTGTGGATGAAGGGCCCATTAAGCAACAAATGCCGAATTGGCTCCGTGCAAATCAAGTCTATTTCAGATATGTTAGTTAGGTTTCATTGTTATATTCCTCGTGAATTTGGAAGAAAATGTTGTTCCCTGTATGAAGTGGAGCGGTGGAAAGCCACAGAGTATAGACAGTTTCTGTTATATAGTGGTATTGTGGCCTTACATAAACATCTTCCCAAAGCTTTTTATATGCATTTTTTATTGCTATATGTGTCAATATTTTTTATTTCTTCAGGAATTCACTATAAAACTCACTCTGATTATGCAAGTAAACTTTTGGTTGAATTTGTGAACGAATTTCATTCATTTTATGGAAAGGATATAGTGGTGTATAATGTGCACTGTTTGATACACTTGGTTATGGATGTGGAGAAATATGGACCCTTGGATACATTTTCAGCTTTTAGTTTTGAAAGTTTTTTAGGTCAACTTAACCCATTTCATTCCAGAATTCAGAAGGGCAAAGAAATTTGATTTACTTAGTGTATAATAGTTGATATAGGTCCTATTAAGACTATGTATAAGTTTCATAAAAATTTAAAAATGTTTACTGTGATTTTAGGACTAGTCCCATTTGGGGATCATGGAATGTAGGCGTATTGTTTATAAATTGTTATATTCAAATTAGAAGACATTTATTCAAAACTTTATGATAATAATATTATTACAATTAAAACTACCACACAAAGTCACATATTTGAGTTAATTTTAGTTAGAATGGTATGCTTCAAAACACTGTACATGAAATCCAAGGTTGCACTGTCCACATTGCTTCCTGGCATTTTTCTTGCACACCTTGCATTTTCTTTGTTTCCCATCATCAGTTCTTTCTAAAAAATGCTTTTCACCAATAAGGTTGAGTGGCTGTGGCAATCTCGGGACCTTGACACCAGGCTTCTTGGGTTTTGAATTGCTGTCAGTCTTCAGCAATGCTGTTGTTACGTACACTCTGAAGTCGAGGAGGTCCATCTTTTCTTCCGGATGAAAAAGACTGTACAATATATGACAATTAACAACAGCCACATCCAGACAGTGAGTTACCAATGGGAAATACCATTTTTTACTCTTTATGCCCACTCTGTACTTCTGAGTCTTCCAATCAGCCAAATCTACCCCGAGCACACCTGCATTATATTCCGTGATGCACTTGGGTACTTGAACTGGTTGGCCTCGACGATTTGCCAGTTTCATTGGATTTACTCCATCAACATTTGACAATACATTAACAATGCTATTGTCTTTCCAAGTGCAAGCAAACAACCCAGAAATTGCATCAAGAGCAGTTTTCAGGAATCCCTTTTCTTTCTTCATCAAGTCCTTCTTTGCTCCAAAAGGATTTCCAGGAAGTCTGTTGAGTCTGACAGTACCAGAAGCCTTGATACCAAGTTCTGTAAGACTCTTCATCAAATCCATGTTGGTAAAGAAATTGTCGAAGAAAACAGAGACACCAGAAGGTACTTTCTCAAGAAGATTCAAAACCACCTCTGTGCCAAGTAGAACATCCTTTGGTCTCGGTTGTGCATTGGCTCCCTGATACACAAAAAATTTGTAGGTATAGCCAGATGTGCTACACAGTGCCCACTCCTTGAACCCAAATCGTACTGGTTTCCCCCTGACAAACTGTTTTATGGGGTGTCGACCATAGTACCCTACTATCTTTTCATCCACGGAATATTTGTCACTAAAATACCCAAATTGCAAGAAGTTTTTGTTCATTTTTTCTATCAAAGGACGTATTTTGAAACAACGGTCCTTACAATTTTCAGGAATTTCTAGGTTGTTGTTCAGATGAAAGTATTTCTTCAATGCCATGAACCTGTTTTTGGACATGGCTTCCCTAATAATTGGACAATCAAAGTTGGGATGTAGACTCCAATACAATTCTTGCCTCGGATAAGGGCGATGCCCAGAAAGCAAAAGAATGCCAACAAATACCATATAATCTTCAATGGTACAGTGAAAACTTGGATCATTCTTCTGTGCAGCATAAATTTGGCTTTGGTGTTGTATGATTTCAAATATGCCACTCATGATGAGCATAAACAATTCAAATGGATTTTTGTCAATAAATTCAGGAATCAGTTCTTCCATGACAGGTTTGTTATTGTAGTTATCAATTGTTGGTACAGTCGGCTTTGGTGCAGATTTCTTCCATTTGGGTATTTCCTTTAGTACTATTTTTGCATGCTTAGATTTCCTCAGTGATGCTTGATCTTCACACACATCTTCACTTTCATCATCTGTACCTACATAAACTTCAACATTTCCTGGCACATCCACAATTTGAGTTTCACCTATTTCTTCATCATCAAATTCTTCGGCATCACTCATTTCATCAACAGATTTTGGTGGAAGTTCTATGATATTAACAGTCTCATGTTGACAATTTGTTGGTATTTCATCTTCCATGGTTTCTAAAAACTCCACAGCCATGTCAATGTTCATAAACTTTCTAGGTTTACTCATCTGAAA
This sequence comes from Trididemnum clinides, assembly GCA_963675345.1. NCBI lineage: Eukaryota > Metazoa > Chordata > Ascidiacea > Aplousobranchia > Didemnidae > Trididemnum > Trididemnum clinides. Next base: position 34,878,401 of record OY776284.1, on the reverse strand, counting down.
AAAAGGTAAAAATGTAGGCAAAATACCACAATCCCCAATTGGGACTTTTATCAATTAACATGCCCAAAAATGAACAATGTAAGATAGAGAGACTAAATACAGTACACTATGATAAATATATACATTTTACTTCATATTTGATGGGCATGTTGAAATTTACAAATAAAACAAATACACAAAATCTTACCTTGAAGTTATGAAATCAAAAATTGGAAAATAGTACAAATTTGAGATGAAATTTAGAACCAAAAATGTACTCGATATAAAAGTCTATCAATGCAAAATTAAAATATAATGTCTCTACAATTATATAAATTAATTTATATTTTGTAAAACCTTCAAATAAAGAAGAAATTCCACTCTAAAGTGTGATCCCCAAATGGGGCTTATGGAATGAAATGGGTTAAGAAAATTATCCGAAAACCCAATCAACCTTTGCCTCAGATTGTTCGACGTGTTGCAGAAAATGCAAAGCTTGCATTGTTGACACAAACAAAGGTACAGAAAAGTGAGCCAAAACACAAGCATAATTTTGGTCCATTGCCTTTAGCCTATCGTTCCTATTCTCAGTTTAATTCTGTACATTTTGATAATATGTATTTTTCTTTAAAAGATTCTGACAATTGTATTAAAATTGGTCAAGATGTGTGCCTAATTCGAAACATTATTTGTGATAAAAGTGAAGAGGTGAAAGTAGTATATGAAATGTTTGAAAAGGTATCTTCATTTTTTGATTATCCACTACCTTCATCACATTTAGGCATATATAAGGTTTCTGATGAGTCTGGCCGTTTAAAGGTTTGCCCACTTAAGAATATTAAATGCAAGTATGTTAAACTTCCATATAAAGATATGTTTGTGGTAATTCCATTGATCAGATAGTTGCTTAAACAATGTTCCTGAACTATACTATGTTATGAAAAATACTGTTTTGTTCTATATGTATAGTGCTGCTATTGATTTTCATGTAGTAACACCACTATGAGATCAAAATATCTTTATGTTTTTTTATAATTGTAAATTCTATGTTTGATTCTATTCAAAAATAGGTTTTAGCATAGCAATAGCTGCAATTCATGACTTGCTTGTAACCTGAGATAGAACAATGTTGTGTGACTAATGATATCTTTCATGCCAATAGTATATTTCAGAGTTTTGTGTAAAAACTCTTGCTAAATTAATTAAAATGTCTTCAAATGATAATGAGTTGAGTACATTAGTTGTAGTTGAATTTGTTGATGAAGGAAGTTTAGGAGTAGTCCCATGTTCGTGGGTAGATGGAGAATTTGCATATTGGCCTCCATACAAGGATATTGGAAAATGTCAAAAAGCTGCCAGAAAAATGGAAAGTCCTTGTAGCGATTGGGTGAAGTATAGAATTAAAGAATGGGCGAGATCTGGTAAATATTTTATCAATGTGTTTTCTTGAAGTGAAATGTATTTCGAAAAGTTAAGTCTGGATCTATGATTTTCATTGCATTTTGTACTGCAAACTTCAGATGTGCATTTCAAAATCTCAACTAGGCAATATATACAGTACAGCTTTTGCTATTAATGAATTGGTTTTGCTATCTCAATTGCTGTTATTCAAAAAGTGAGTGTGTTGCCAAACATTTTTATAACTTTTATATGTGCTGGTGGTAATTGTATCAAATGCACAGCTATTTTTGTATAGTGTAGCCTCATAGCATATGGTTGTTTAAAATTAAGGTGACTGGAAAGCTGCCAATGAATTGCTTCATCGAATTGAGTATTCTTCCAATATTGAAACAACTGATGTTGAGAGAGGCCGTTCAAAACGGAAAAGAAGGTACTTAAACACATGACTTAAATTTGGTCTTGTAAAAGATTGTTTTGTGCCATTTGTTGTATGCTGCCAAAATTAAACTTCACTGCTGCATAGATACAAAAAAGCACATGCTTTCTGGCTTCATGGGTAGTAATTTTGTCAGTTTAAATTCTAGCTGGTATTTTAAAAATTTTAAAACTTACAGACATGTCTTATATAGATTTTGTGTTGTTTGCTACAACATATTTCGCTGTTACAACAAACATATTTTGCAACAATTTGTGGTGTTTATGTGTGATAAGTTCTGATTGCTTAATTAATGTAGAAGGACACGGAAATTTATGGAGGAAAGTTCGACGTCTTCTGAATCCTTGAGCCCACAACCCAAACAGAAACATTTTGTTTCAACAAGGCGTTTATTCAGGGTGCTACCCTGTCCGCCTCCACGACCAAGTGACTGTAAGTGTTTGCCTGAAATGGATGCTGACTTCAGTAACGTTCAAGCTCCTCCGTCTACTTTCTTATTTGCATAGATTTGAAAACGTTCACCATGAAGCTACGTTAAACTAATGTTGCTTAATCTTTTGACTACTTATGTAATATAGTTAAAAGACACAACCGATTTATTGCTTTTACTGACTTATGCATCTGATTGCACTCCCACAAATGTCCTACCAACGATGGTCGGCGAGGTGGTGATGGACAGGCCTTGTGCTAGTCGCAGTATTAAAATGACCCGTCATCCTATGCGTCAGTGGTATTATGCCAAGGATGCTTCTTCAAATGTGTTGCTCGGGTGTGATTGCAGACATTTGTAGTATACTCTAGTAATCAAGAATGATGTCTGTTTCTTCTTGCTTCCTTTTGGCATGTGCAACTCTCCCAGAGGCTCTTGTTTGACTGAACATATCAGGGTTAAAACAAACACATAAAATAAGTCTTGCGGTTTTGGAACTGGTAGCTGCTAATGTTCGACGTGACTAGTGCCTGGCCCTGTCACCTCAAGCAGCACCTTAGTTTGCTTACATTAATACTGGTACCTGGTTTTTAAGGTTACACGGCATGTGTCTGGTCAAGATTAGGGCTTGTGTCAGACCCTCTGATTGTTGTTGCATTTCCACCTTATGTAAGTTTTATAGAATCTCATCACCACAATTTAATTTCACGACTTAATATGCTTTCATATGGTTTTTTTTCTGTTGCAGCAATTGCAAAATTGTCAAATGAAGAAGATGAAACTGAGATTGCTCAAAGTTCGCAACAAATATTAGTTCAATCCACTCCCATATCAAGAGATCACTCTCACATGTCTTCCCAAATTTCAAATGGTAACTACTTATGCAGATTAATTAGTTGTAACTGTAATATAACCATGAGTTTTGTTATTCGTATAAACTACATTTTGACCAGGCACTGAATCGAATCGTAGTCTGCCGTTCCAGAACTAGACTCTGTATCTGTTCAGCTTCTCTGTGTGTACGTCTTTTTGCAAGGCTGGGCTACCACCACACATGGCCCCACCACCGGTCTGCACTTAAAAATGAAGGAACTATGTTAACTGCTTTTCCCAATGGTGCAAAATGCAAACTTACCGTCTTTTTCTCCACACTATCCTGTTATGCTGAATACCAAGAGAGGAATCGGTGAATTCCAATTTAAGCCCGATGTAAAATCGAACTAAAGTATCGCTCTATAGAGGCCTTTTGATCGTCGCTGAGTGGCCAAAGAACTACGAAACGAGATTGGCGCCGCCCCACGCCTTTGGCACCGGAACTAATTTTTACTACTCAATGCGGTTAATGCTATATCTTAGTTTCAAAAAATACTTGTCATCTAAAAGTCACGCTGACACTGACCAATGCAGATTCTGGACCTTTTAGTTTGATTTCAGTGACATGGATAATTTGGCTGTATCTAGGCGAGCCAATCTACTGCTAGAGTTTATACCATTGGCTATTACTTACAGATCTTTAGTTGTAGTTTAATCATTAGTATACATGTTTAACAGGTTCACAAGCAACTCCGAGGAGTGGTGCAATGCTTCCTGTTTCCGTTCTAGAACCTATCCTTAGTAAGTTGTTTAACTACCTTTGAAAATGCTGTTTGATTTCACAAAGTTACTGCATTGATTGTTTTGTGCCAGTAGCTCGTAACTGAACTAAGTTATTCTGCCTTCGATATGTAAAAGTGCTATTTTTGTGTAATTTTGACAAATTTAGGAATTTTTTAAACGAAATTTAACAAATTTTGACAAATAAGGATTTTGACAACACCTCCAATTGGTATATGCAGATCTGGTTCAGCTAAATATCTAATTATATGTCTATATTCAGGAAAAATATGTCAAGTTCTGGAGGAGCTTAAAACAGAAACAAGAAGCATGCGAAATTCTATTGATCAGCTGAGAAAATCGGGAAATAACAAAGTGGTTGCCAACTCTGCTGCGAGTATCTTTCCACTTCAATCTGAATCAGATTTACGCGATTTTGAACGGAAAGCTGTTGATTCCTCGTTTCAAGAAATTGTGGTTTGTAACACTTCTTTTTCGTTCAGTCTGCTTAATTAACAACCATTCTGACGTATTTAAATTCATTCTTAATTATTTGCATCAATTCGTATGCAGGTCATTTTAACTCGAAACGCTCATTTTCAGTAGCATGTTCTGCCGTGTGGTTAATTATTTTCGAAAGTAGTCCTCTTGCTGGTAGCGTTTACTCTCTCCGCACAAAAAATTTGGCTGCCCGCTAAAATTCGCGCTCATACCAATTACATTCTAAACTTGTCAAGTGGAAACAGTACTTATAAAATAACTCCACCTTGAAGCAAACTCACTGAAACTTCTTGTTAATGGAAAGAGCTAGCCCTTTCCTTGCCACAGCAGGGCGATAGGTTACCTGGAGCATTTTCGCTCACTTGCTGAAAGTTGATTAGAAGTTTTGATTGCCTATGCAATTGATTTATAACTATCTACTTGGCAGAAGCCACCGCGCAGATATTACTATAATGATATATAAAAAAAAAACTCTGCTGTGATCATCCAGTGCTTTTTCTTTCGGCTTATCCCGATTAGGGGTCGCCACAGCAGATTGTCATTCTCCAACCTTCTCTTTCGTTTGCATCATCCACAGTCATCCTGCTACTTTCATGTCCTCATTCAACAAATCCATAAATCTTCGCTAGGGTCTGCCTCTACGTCTCTTTCCTGGTAATTACATCTGTAACACTTTCTTCCTTACATAGTCCTCTTGTTTCCATTGCACATGACCAAACCATCTCGGTCTAGACTCCCTCAGCTTAGCTATGATCATCCAGTGCATGATGTATTATCTGTTTAATCTATATTCTCGCTTCATTCCTGCCCGAAAAGCTAGTGTTTATTTCCATATAAGAGCACAATCGGTATGCGTCAGGAAGGACATCTGGAATTAAAAGTGATATCTAGCTATAGAAAGTCTAGTGGCTAACAAGCGGAAGTGAAAGAAGAGCGCTGCTACTAGCAACATTATTGAAGACTGATGGATATAAAAACCTTTTTACTTCAGATGTTTTGAAAAGTACCAAGTTGATGCATGGTTTGATTTGACGAAATTGTGAAGTGTGGCAAACGGATTTTTGCTATAAATCAACAAATGATAAATGCTGTAAAGGGACGAAAGAGTAGAATTGTTGAATTAAAGAATATAATTTTTTTAACCCCTGTGGTGCAGTTTTTAGAAGGGATTGCGCATAACACAGGAGGCAAACTCGATTTTGTTCAGTGCTTTGCATGTAATCTTATGTTTTGGCTAATTGTGCAATTTATATCGATTGGCTTGCTTGTTAATCAGTTGAACTTTATTTAAGGTTCAACATCTTTCTGCGTTCAATGGAAGAACTTCGTCCGAGGCGGCAAGAAACTTGCTTAACGAGACGCTCGGTCATTCAATGGCATTAAATTACAACTTAAGTGGCAAGGGCGCCTCCGGCAGAAAAAGTTTTCAGCAGCTGCAGTTGTACAAGATAATATTTGGTAAGTAAATTACTTTAGTACGTGTACTTGCTTTCGATTAAAACTTTTTTTATCAACAGCAACGTTACGCAAGCTGCATTCTCAAGTTACAGAAAAGGAATATAGAGCAGTGGTGGTCAATTGGCTCGATGGTGCCAAAGATCGAAATGGGGGATGAAAGAAGCGCTCTGAGCTGCACAAAACTGTAGAATGATCTGCTTAATTATCGTTTATTTTATGCTTGATTTTTTGTTTAAAAATAAAGCTAAAACTGCAAAACAGCATGATTGTTTTTTGACTGGTTACGGATAATCTCGCTGGCTAAAAACAAAATCGGCATATATGTTGCTCAGATCGTTCGAGGAGGACAAATCCAAAAGACATCTGCTTTGAGCTGTAGTGATGTAGTGCAGATCTGATATACATTTGGCTTAACTATTGTGATAGATCGGGTACGGATTAGCACGCCAGATCCATTTCCAGATCGGGTGCAGATCTGGCGCCATAGGCTTGCCTTTCGTGCCAGATCAGTTCCAGATCATTTTGCCAGATCACTTTTTGATCTGATACAGATCGGGGTGGCTATCTGGGTAGATAGCTCAGTTGGAAGAGCGTTAGACTGAAGATCTAAAGGTCCCCGGTTCAAACCCGGGTCTGGGCACTTATTTTGTACGGGTGTGGTGATGACTGCAGCATTGAAGTGTCCCAAATAGGTATTGTGATTGGAAAAATAAAACCTACTGTACAGATTTCTACCTAATTTTGTGGAGATGATGAAATTTTATGTCTGTTGGCGGTGAGTTTTTTCTTGTCATGTTTTGAATTCTTGCGCCAGATCTGGGGCTTCTTGTGCGCATCTGGAGTTGATGAAAATCATTTGTCTAGCCTTTAACACTCCTCCAACAGAAGCAATGTCGTAATTCATGCAGAATTGGTTGATTGACCAACTGATCGAAACGTGTTGACTGATGGATACACTACAGATTGAGAGGAATGACTCCTGTGCAAAAAGATTTTTAAGGGTGTTTATCCTAAAGATCAGCTACCTACTGTGGAGTATCCTGGGAGTTATGTTGCTAACACCGAGCACTGCTCCTGGAGAGCACTGGGTTGCTATGTTTTTCAACAATCAAAGATCTGTTGAGTTTTTCGATAGCTATGACCTACATCCAATTGTTTATGGTTTGACGGATTTTTTAGATTCTCACTCCTCATCCTGGACCTACAACTCCAAGACCCTGCAGAGTTTGATATCTGAAGTCTGTGGACATTATACCGTGTACTACATATTTCGCTCGCGTGGTTGCTCTCTATCTGAGATATTGACTCATTTCTCCGATAATGTTAGTGTAAACGATAAAACTGTTGAGCACTTTATTCAGAATGCACTGAAAATGTAACTGTAATAAACAGAATTGAATACAATCGAGTGTTTATTATACAATATAAATACGATTTACATCCAAAATAGTCACGCGACAGATGGGGCATTCCTTTGAATAAAGCTTAGCCGAGCAGTTTAGACATCCAAAGCAATGTCCACAAGGCATCGTTAAAGCATTAATTCGAGCATCGAAGCACACTTTGCATACAAGTTCTTGAGATGTGTCACATTCTTTTGCTTCAGTTAGGGGGGTTATGCCCGGTTCTTCATTTTCTACTGGAGGGTTTCTCGCAAGTGTTGGATCTGCTGCTTCTTCAGGGGTAGCAAACCCGAATCTCGTTCCCGACAAAAACTCCTCTTCTGGAATGCGGAAGTTACTGTGTTGGTTAATGAAACCAGTTCCAAACGTTCTCTCTAGATACGCACACGCGGACCAGTATTTCGCATGTTCAATTTCTGGGATGTCCGTGTCCGCCCACTGATAAATAGATACACCACAATAAAAACAAAATGCTCGATCGTCACTGCCTCTGTACAAAAATCCAGCTTTAGCCATTCGTTCAGGACTTAAATTATCGACTCGGTGAGGCCAATTGTCTGAGAAGGTTAAGATTCGCGTTTCTTCAGATTCGAAAGAAGGACACAACATTTTTAAACAAATTTTACTCAAATCTAAAGACGGTTACATGCGTTAAAAATCACACATTTATATTAAGTGGAGAGGGTTTTCTCTTCTTTTGATAAAGTTCAGCACTTCTAGGCAGACTACTAGATCGTTTTTTCTTTCCGGCAGTGTGTTTCACCTCTTTCAAGGTGTTCACAAGAGCGGCTAGCTCCTTGCTGATACCATAGTTTTCGTTTCTAATGATGAATCCGGATGATCGATCTTGTAGATGTTGAAAATATTTCTCGGGTGAAAAGATAGATTCCACTTTAAATCTGATAAGAAAGTTTTCTACAGCCGCCTCTTTTTTGAAGATTTCCAATCTTGTTTTCACTTCGCAGCCATCACCGTATTGAGAGTCAACTGAGAAAATGATCACCACATAAGGACGGGCGTCTGTTGGACCTTTGAAAATCACAAACGGTAGACCTTCAAACATATGCTCACACACTTGAATAAGCTGATTGGTTGAAAAGAGAGCTTTTCCTCTTGAGACAGTTAGCACGCCTTTTCTCAACATCTCACCGTCTGCGGGTATTGACTTCCCTTCTTTGTCAATGTCGAGGAAGATTTTTCGTATTTTTCTTGCTTCTTCTTGGTGTTTTCTTGCACGTCCCAACAACTCTGTTTGCTCCATCAACCCGTCGTAGCATGAGGAGTAGGGGTAGGTCGTTGTAACGTCGACCTCTTTTGCCCTCTCTTCATAGTCGTCAGCAATTGAAGTGTGTGTCTCGCCGCAGTTTTCCATTGTTCTTCTTCCAATTTTCACGCAAAACATACGACTTTTATAGAGAAATGTTAACAAAGAAAGAATAAAAATCGCTATTCTTGCCTAGACCTGTCTTGTTCTTTCCAACAATTGTGTAATGAAAACTTGTGATGTAGTGCAAATCAAAACACCCGCTGGTTCGTGATTGGTCAAATAAGAGGTAAGAATGTTTATAACTTTAAAGACGTAATCACCTCCGTATGGTCTATGCTTCCGCTGGCGTCAGATTTTTTGTTGATAGAAAACCATTTTTGAAGTTCTACATCGATTGTGATTGGTTAAAGGTTTGTTGACGTGATGCTGATGTTTCCGCTTGCATAAGATTTTGTTGATAGTAAGCTTAGCTGTTTTTTGAGAAATTTTATGTTGGTGGAAAATTTGATAGTTAAAAAAGTGTTATAATTGTTTTCTAGCTGCATGAAAAGATATTGTAAATTAGATGCATGGTGAATGTTTACAAGTAAAAGTTTGAAGTAGTCTCCAAACACGATAAAGATTTGGTCTTCTTGGTTCAATAATATTTAGTAGTGACGCTGAATTGAAACAAGCTTCTTTGTTGTAATCTTTTCAAAATGTTTCAACCGCTGTACTAAAAATTTCACTAACTCGCTGACATATGAAAAGCAATTCTACATTCCACTCAAAGGTTTGGTCAATCTGAAATTTTCTTCCAAGAAAGTGTGAAACTAACATAAAATATAACTACCTCACTGTCATATGTGAAACAAATCTACATTTCACTCAAAGGTCTGGTCAAGCTACGGAAATTTAACCTAAAAGTGTGAAACTAACATAAACATTTAACCACCTAACTGTCATATGTAAAGCAAATCTACATTTCACTCAAAGGTCTGGTCAATGTACTGAAGTTTTCTTCCAAGAAAGCGTGAAGCTAACATAAAAATGTAACTACCTCACTGTCATATGTGAATCAAATCTATATTTCACTCAAAGGTCTGGTCAAGCTACTGAAATTTTAATCTAAAAAGTAACGATAAAAGTTTGAAATTGTGTCAAATTTAATATTGTTTCTTCCACCAAACTCACAACGTCGCTGCCTGTGATTTTCCCCAGCAAACCTGATAATCTAGAAAACTGTTGGCTATTTTCCTCTAAAACTAACGACTAGCTGTAATAAACATAAATGTTGAAAACCCTGAATTTTATGTTAATGTCCCACGAATAAGGTCAAAGTTGTGCTTATTGCTATGTAGATGAGCTAAGGACACTGTAAAACCATGAATTTTATGGTAATGTCCTACAAAATGTTAAAAGTTGTGCTTATTGCTATGTAGGGGAGCTAAGGACGCTGTAAAACCATGAATTTCATGTTAATGTCCCACGAATAATGCTAAAAGTTGTGTTTATTGGTATGTAGGGGAGCTAGGTAAACTGTGAATCCCTGAATTTTATGGTAATGTCCTACAAAATGTTAAAAGCTGTGCTTATTGCTATGTAGATGAGCTAAGGACGCTGTAAAACCCTGAATTTCATGTTAATGTCCTTCAAAAAATGTTAAAAGCTGTGTTTATTGCTATGTAGGGGAGCTAGGTAAACTGTAAAATCCTGAATTTTATGGTAATGTCCTACAAAAACACTAAAAGCTGTGCTTATTGCTATGTAGATGAGCTAAGGACACTGTAAAACTCTGAATTTTATGGTAATGTCCTACAAAAACACTAAAAGCTGTGCTTATTGCTATGTAGGGGAGCTAGTAAACTGTAAAATCCTGAATTTAATGTTAATGTCCTACAAAAATGCTAAAAGTTGTGCTTATTGCTATGTAGGGGAGCTAGGTAAACTGTAAAATCCTGAATTTAATGTTAATGTCCTACAAAAATGCTAAAAGCTGTGCTTATTGCTATGTAGGGGAGCTAGGTAAACTGTAAAATCCTGAATTTAATGTTAATGTCCTACAAAAATGCTAAAAGCTGTGCTTATTGCTATGTAGGGGAGCTAGGTAAACTGTAAAATCCTGAATTTAATGTTAATGTCCTACAAAAATGCTAAAAGTTGTGCTTATTGCTACGTAGCGGAGTTGAGGAGACTGAAAACTAAGAAATTTCGTATTAATAAGTTTAAAAGTTGCTAAATTTCGGAAAAATCTTTAAACAGTGTGATGATAGGATACAATTTTAGTTTCTAGTTTTATGAAAAATGAATGTAAATTTGAGATGAATGTTTTATGATTTGCACACAATTAAAGATAAATCTTTTCAGTTTTACGATGTAAACAGTAGTGATTTAAGTGAGGTATGGTGTTTAAAAGAAAATGAAAAACGCAAGAGAGTGGAGAGAGCTATGATGAGAGCTATGTGTGGTTACAAAATTATTGACAAAAAGACTGAATCCATTACCTACATACTGAAATAGATGTAAATTAATTCCAACCAACTGCAGAAATATCACGAGTAAAGGAAAAGGTCTCCAATAAACACATCTAGAAGGGTAAAGAAACAACATTCTAGGGAATCAAATCGCTCAGAGGTTTTAAAAACAATCTCAAGATATGAATGCTTATACGCGATTAACGTTTACGCTTCGAAAGGAAGTTGTTGGTAATTTACTATCAAAGGCTGCAGCCACGATCTAAAGTTAGTATTTCCGCTTTACAATAGCTGTGTTTACAATAAGACAAAAGATCGTTAACGAGTTGAAAAGCGAAATTAATTGGAGAACTTTTGAAGTGGGGGTATTCTGAAGTGAGGGTGCCTATAACAAATCAATTTCAAGTTGTCATGTATTTACAAGCTGCTATAAACATCAAATCAATTTCAAGTTGTCATGTATTTACAAGCTGCTATAAACATTTCTTTTCAAGTTGTATTCACATTTGTTTTTGTATTGACATTTGTTTTAACTTGTATTGATATTTGTTTTCAAGATGTAATTTACAAGTTGTTACACGTTGTATCTACAAGCTGTTATAAACATTTCTTTTTAAGTTGAATTCACATTTGTTTTGTAGGGTGGTCATTTGTTTACAAGTTGGTACACGTTGTTTTTGTGTGGTCATTTGTTTACAAGTCGGTACACGAGGTCTTTGAGTGGTCATTTGTTTACAAGTACACGTTGTATTTACAAGTTGTTACCATATCCTTCAAGTTCATGTATCACCACGTTCGGACGTCACGTTCGGAAATGACGTATTGCACCGCAATTTGCACCGCAAAAACTGGGTCGAAAAACATATTACATACTACTAATGCTACCCTCCGACTAAAAAGTTTGCCCATCTCTGGTTTAGAAGAATGAAAATGACAAGACGATATTTGAGTCAGCATTCAATCTTATAATGTTGTGATAGTTGACGCAAGCTGTAGTTTGAACTTGAAATGTCAACTTCAATGCAAATGCCGTTCTGCTCGGCCAGGCAGAAGGAAACGTACCGGAAATGCTTTTTTACCAGAGGCATCTTTATAAAAGTGGACAAAAGAACACGGAAAAAAAATCTTCATTTGCTTTTGAAAGTGTGTAGAGATGTAGAATACAAACACATTGCTTTTGTCACGTGGTCAACAGAAAAAAATTTTGGTGTTGATCACAAACTCAGGAGATGTTCCACAGCTCCTTCTCCCCTTAAACAAATTAAATTTTGTGATTCACGATTGGCTTCCTGCGTTTTGGATTTGTATTTGCTGATAACAATTCGGTATTTGATTAATTACTAACAGCTTACTCGTAAAGCAACGGAAATCAAGTTTTATAAAACTCCTAAATTAAATTTTGCTGTCTGTCGCCCCTGCGTCCCTTAGTCAACCACTGCATATTTTCCATCCAATAAAAATTGCAAGTGCGCTCGTTGCTCTCCCACCAACCAATCCCCAATTTTAATAGATAACACCATTACAAATCATTATGAAAAGCGCAAACTGTATTATCACGCCGCCAAATTTATTTTCTGGCATTTGCGCTTGAAAACAATTCTTTTTGCTCTGTTGCATTTGTCAAGTATCAAAATTACGAAATATTTTCTAGCATTACTTTATCGATAGGTTAAGGACTAGCGTCAAGAAGGTATTATTTATTTAACTAAAAGTTACAAAATAACTGTGCATCTGAAAACACTTTGATGTTTTTGGCTTGTCAAATTAACAGTTGCTATTCACAGCGAAAAGGTTTTGAGAAGAAAGATTTCTGAGAAATCGTACAGCTTTACAGTCAGTGCGTCACTTCAAACAAGTTCTGCGGTTTACGTAGCTCGTCACGGTTTTGCGTGTGCGCTCTTTCTCCTTTTTTTCTTTATTATACAAAAGCAATCGATGAAGAAATTTGCCCGAGTGGGTTTCGAAATTGCTATGTTTAAGTCAAAACTACAAAGAATATCTTTGTCAGTTTATAACCAACCAAAAGCCAGATAAATTTTAGGAAAAGTCAAAAAATTTCAAACATTTATCTCAAGCGGTCGCTAAGTTACAGCAGTTTTAATTTGCTGTGGGTCGAATCGACCCCCCGGGCCAAATAGGGTTAACTTAGGAATAGGAAGAGCTGAATTAGAAAAATTATTAACAAATTCTAATTTTTATGGGACAAAAAAAGAAAATCAAATGTCTAACACTGCTTAAAGATCTTTTGGCAAAATCGGGCGAAAGATATGTCGGGGAAGCATGACCCCCCTTTTTCTTAATGAAACCAGAGCCAAAAGCTCGCCAGAGCCCAAAGGTGCAGCCAAGAAACTTGAAATCGCTGATATAATAACAAAAGGAGCCGTGGCAAGTTGTGAAATAAGTCTAACATCATAGAGGTGGATAAGAGGGGTAAAGAAACCATGCCACCCCAGATATCAACAAAAGGCCTATCTAAAATTAGGCATGAACCAAAACAGACAAAAAATCTGTTGATCTCAAAAAACAAACGTCATTAAGCAAAATTGAGAAACAGAACTTTGAAAAATATTTTTTTGGCTTCCTCTAAAAATTTCCTTCTGACAGTGATTATGTTTATTGCTGAAAATCTTATTTTTTTCTAGAATGAAACGATCATCATTTTGGCCCCTTTCATTAACCTTGAATTTTTGCCCTTCTTACGTATTGGAAGAAATTTGTGAAATGATCGCGTATTTGTAAAATTATTGATGATTCAAAAGAAGAAAGATCGTTATTGGAAGCGCGGTAGTTCTCCCCATATTCGTAGCAAACTTTAGTAACTGTCTTATAAATGGCTTTTGGAAAAAGCTTTAACATGAGCGTAAAAGTAGTAGAATTTGGGAGCTGAAGTCTCCCAAAATAGCGTTGGCCTCCGATTCCCAAAAAATTCAAAATATGGTTAAAAAAGTTGCTTTCGAAAAGTTTATTTCTAAAAAAAATCTTCAAATTTGTTGTGGGTCCAAAATGGAAAAAGTGTCACTCTCAAGAAATTGACTTCAAAAAACTTGTAACTTTCAAAAAGTTAGTTTCTTCCCCGAAAATGGACCAACGTTCGTTAACCCTCTCCAACACAAAACAAAGTTCTACACCTGTGTTTTCTCTATTTAGAAATGACGTGATAAGTGATGTAAACATTTCCATCAATTTCATTTAATCCACACAGCAGAGTACTGCTGGACATCATAAGTTAGCGTGAAAGTTAAAGCGCTTTCCACATTTATTTTTGTCTTTTGCTGTTTTCTAATACGCCTACAAATTCAGACTTAAACCTATCAGGTTAATTAAATTTAGACCCAATTGTCTTTCAATGCAGTTATGACTTATTGTTTCTCAATAAATAAGCTCATTGATTTTTTTTTGTATTTTATTCATATTTATCCTCCTTTCACGAGAAAGCGAATTGTATCGCTATATTTTGGAGGGGATGTCCGCACTCGCTTGGGAGTTGCCACTTCCGAGATGTCTGGGCCACCTGTCTTCCACATAAAGGCGGGGCGTCCCGTTAAGTGTCTTGCCCAAGGACACAACAAGCGAACTTGCCGGCTTGTTTCCCACAATCTCCCATAAATGCCGAGCGCCAAGCAGGGAAGCTGTGGATACCATTTTTTAAAGTCTTTTGGTATGATTCGACAAGGGGAATGAACCCCTAGTCTTTTATTTTCAAATGTTCAATCTGTACTCTAATTGTTTTGAATTTCGGTTGAGTTGATCAAGCAGGAGCAGCGTCAGATACCACAAAATTGCACTGACTATAAAACAGAAATGTATGAAACCGTTTAGATTTTAATTACAAAGCTATTTACAATGTTTTTAGGCGAGAAATTAAGCACTCTGACCTTTCCATAAGACGTTCAATAAATAGTGGTACGCTTTAGTGTATGTGTTTGCAATGCATTTTCAGTGTGGTGCAACAACTCTTAGTACAATTTATGTGAATTTACTACACGCGTCGGCAAACTACTCATCACTTCGTTAAGATGCCGTGAGCCTAAAAATTGGGAACCATTCCGTTAAACTCTCTCACGATTTCTATAGACTCATGTGTGATGTTGGTTAGATTCACCATATTTTTTACATTGTGGCTACTGTAAGCATCGCTGATTTGAATCAAAAAATAATCTGTTTGCTTCAACAATTCTTTTATGTCATTTATAGTGACTCAAAAAAATATTAAGTTAAAATTTAATGAAATCAAAACATTATTCTGCTAAATGCCTTTAGCGACCCAAGATTTATGATGCAGCAATTTCACTGTCTCTATACTTTTATGAACTCGTATGATTTTTGCTTACTTTGCAGTCATCTTCAGCATGCAACATACAATGGTTCGAGAGTACGAAAAATCTAGGACTTTCTGATGGAAAATGAGGATGTAGCCGATTTCTCTTGATCTACTAATAGTTCTGAATAAACTTATAAACCTACTGTGATGGCGCCATTCAGTTTCAATTTTGGACCAGTTTGTTCTTTTCAATTTTCTGAACTTGCATCCATACATAGTCGTAGCTACTAAACAAGGAGGAGCAAAAGAACCATGTCACCCAAATTTCTTGAACTCGATCAAAACAGGAAAGTGTTTTTAAGAATAACAGCAAAAAAACATTGAGTTCTACAAAAAAGGGCATTCACCGAACTAAAGGCTGGTAAGCTCGAAAAATGTTTTTCACCACTCCGGAAATTTGCTTCAGGCAAGGCTAATGCATTTAACTTATTAACAAGTCATGCTATAAATTTTGGTTCTGAAGCACTTTTATGCGTGCATATCAGTAAGGGATTGATCATGTGAAGTAAGAATTCAACTAAATGCTTTTGTTTGTAGGTATGTGCAGATCAACGCTTTGCAAGCTGCAACGCTGCAGGATATTATTGACAAGCCAATCGTGCTATTACTAACGTCCTTTTCTTAGAACATAGGTAATAGCACGATTAGCTTGCTAATAGAATCATCACGACTTTTTTTATTTAAAAATTTATAAACTGCAGCATTTGACCAT